>JARJDZ010005628.1:0-23334 GCA_030264555.1 Aleochara sp. GC000083
AATGGGACCACTTGGATTATCATCGAGGAGGTATTCTAAGAGAGTCCTAGGGCACGCGACTCTCCATCTTTGAAAATACCTTATATATAGTGACTTTTTTTGGAACAGCCCGAAAAGTCTGGAAACAACAGTATTACTGATAGGGCATCCTAGGTCTAAGAATTTCTTGACCTAGGATGACCTAGACATCAATGCGCGAAGACAAAATGTTGGTCCTATTAACAAACTTTTGCATTACCGATCTAGAAATGGAATAAAGACACGATGAGAGTGCATTGTACGCGTCGCAAAGAAAATCATAATGATATTGGTGACCCAGTAAAAACCGGACGAGCCGCCTTTCGGTACGCATTCCACAAAAGTACTTGAATGCTGTTCCCCATCTCATCGCATCTCATCTCCTCGTCAGCGTCACTCGGCACCGAAACCTCATCGGTCCCAGAGCATCGCCATCATCATAGGCCTGAAGAGATGCGCATCAAGAGGGGCAAATTCCCGAGCAATTCGCACTTGGTGCAATCGCAAACTTGTTCAGTACGTTATTGTTGCTTCGTGTTGCTCCTCTCTCTTTCTTGCTGTTCTCGCCCTGCACTCGCTCGCGCTGGTCTAGTTGCAGCACGAGCGCAAGTGTTGAACTCGTAGCGGGCAAGAAGAGGAAGAAGTTCGTTGCTCGTCGCCGACCACGAGGTTGGCCCGCTCACTGTTATGTATACAGCACGTAACCACCACATGGAAAGACGACGAGGCAGAGAGAAGTGCACGAAGACGAAGACGGGGAGAAGAACGGGGACAAGTTTTTGCCTTCGATAGCAATGTCCACTCCGACCATGATAATAAGATGGAATCCGAGCTAACTGCACTCTGACGTGATTGGTAATGTGCAAGGTGATGTTAATGACTGTCCACGAGCTGATAGCCATTCTGGAGGGATGAAGAAACTTACCGGTGTTGTGTATGGTTGACATGTGAGGATGATCCCGTCCTGGGCGAGTTTCTCCCTCAGAAGCATCTTGAGCTGGATGCGTGGAATCTTGACGAGTTCGGCCTTGCCCTCCTCGTACTCGTCGGCGTACTTCGCGACCTCCTGGCCACTATCGGCTGATGAGGACGCCGCCGGCGAGACGGCCAGACGATTCGGGCCGACCACCGAAGTGGCCCCGGCGACCGGGGGCACGATGGTGATGCCGGCGTGCTCCTTCTCGGAGCACCGGCCCGACGACGTCCTCGACGAGCGCGCACTCACATTGTCACACAGGCACTCCTCGTGCACGGCGGCACTCTCCTCCAGCGAGAAGTACACTGACGCGGCACCCTCCTCGCGCAGCGTGCGCACCGACTGCAGCAGGCGGCCGCGGTGCGCCGCGTTGAAGACGCCGATGGCGTCCAGGTCGGGATCGCCGACCTGCTTGCAGATCTCCAGGTCGTCGTAGCCGTTGTCGATGAAGCTCTCGGCGTACTGGCCGAGGTGCAGCGAGCGCAGCCATTCGGCGACGATGTTGCCGCCATTGCCGCCGGCCATCGCACCGAAGACCTCCGCTGGCTCTCTGCCTGCCGATGACGCTCTCGACACTCGCGCGCGCGTGTGCTCTCTGTACGCGCTCTCGCTGGCCCGCACCGCACCAACGACGCTTGCGACTCGACTGATCGGAGCCGTGCAACGGTCGGCTGCTGATACCGACCCCACGGTGGGAGCGATTCGTACGAATCGCACGCAGCCAACGCGCACACGGTACAACGACACCAGCCGGCTGCGAACTGCGGCGTCTGCCGTTCTTGTGGGGGAAACGGTGCTGGCTGCGCTCCGCTCCGATACCCGACGAAGCCCGCCGAAGACCGGTTTTGATGGCGGTTACAATTCCGCGCCAAACTTGAACACACTGGGTTATACAACTTTTGATTGTGTTTTCCAAGTCTAAAAAATTATTAGACATGTCATAAACTTCATAGCTCTCATAGTACCCTTCGAATGATTGTGCTGCTTCAAGGGTCTTCAATATTTGGAGTCTATTCTTACTTTTTTCCTTTCAACATATTCAAGTCTCTGTTCGAAAATTGAACCCAGACTTTCAAAATACATATTAAGTTTGCTCAAACTCGGATCAGGTATGACCCTCAAACACTCTCCATCAAAAGTGTTCTTAACATATTCCTATTGGAAATTGTTGCTTGTGTAACTCATTATGAGATCAGTAAGAAATACTTTGGTGACCTTTTTATTGGACCCAACTGGACTAACATCACTTACAATGATCAAACTTGTTACAAACATCTTCAAGAAAATTATTAAACCACCTTCAGAATAAGGCATACTTTTTGCACATTTCTGTCTATATCCTCATGCAGCTTTTATAATTACTCTGGAATCTTTCTAGATTCGCAAGGAAAACAAAATTACCTGGAGTTTTCAACTAGATACAATGCACGAGTACACTCGTTTACTCACGCGCATGCAACGACCAAACGATTTAATTCGCGATTCAATCAAAATTTCAATTTGCTCCTTTATAGACGTCTCGTCCGAAGCGCTCGCTAAGATTGCGGCCCCCGACGCAAACGGCCTGGGCATAATGTAACGCGAATTAGAAATTAATTAAAGCACACCGTTTCTCGGAGTACGAATTTCCCGGCGCGCCATCAAAACGCAATGTCGGCTCGACAACGTCAATTTCATTTCCATTTCGCTTTCATGACTCCGCTACCTGCCGATTATAAGCACCTAAAACGCGATAAAACTGACCCACGAAGCCGAGCGCCACCGGCACACGTAATGACCCCAGCTTGACTAATAATGAATAAATTTAATTTGGTGCAATACGAAACGACGCCCGAGATGGCTGCATTTATGAAGAAGGCAAAAAAAAACGCGCGCGCGAGGCGAAATTAATAACGAATCCATCCGGCTCGCATATGTTGATGTAGATTTTAATAACTCTTTAGCCTTCCGCCTGCGCTGACCTGGTGCAACACATCCTCGCCGAGGACGGCGACGAGGAGCGCACATCAAACGTAATTAAAATCCTTGCAGAATGCGCACCACGCGACAAAAAAACCGGCTCCAGGATTGAGGAAAAACGCCGAACGAATGGGTAATGGTAATCTGAATCCTTTTGCTTCCGCTTCCGTGGCAATCGCCGTTTCAGGCATGCGATACGCCTCTTTGGGCCGCATGCTGAAGGAAAAAACACGGAACGAAATGAAAACCTAAACCGGACAGAAGCGACGCTCACTTATTACCTCCCTGCCGCCCCCGGAGTTTACTTCACGTTCGTGTTTCGCATTCACTAGGACCGAGTATGTAAGAGCTCTTTTCTATGCTTGTGGCTGTTGGGGAGCTAGGGGCTGCTAGCATGGAATGGACTATGGTGAGTGGCGGCTCGTGCCAGCCATTTGCTGAATTTATTCATATACACACATACGTCATATTACTTTGGCATTTGTGGTGCATTCGTGCGCGAAATAAATCGTGGGATAAGGCTGGAAATGTTTAGCAATTGAAATTGCCCTCTTAAACCAAATTCCAGCGTTTTCCTCCACTATTTTGGGAAAGCCTCGCTAATATTCCGATTAATACGCTATCTCAGATTTTCGCTGTTATCCTCTGAGCTGAGATATAATCCCCAAGCAGGGTCTATGAAATAATTGCCTTTATATAAGGAATTGATGGTGATATATGATGATAAGTGGTGAATCATCAGACACGAAATGAAAATATCAAAAGGTATTTCTAAAGTTTAATAAACAGTTTTTGTTATAGTTTGAACACGACTTCAAATCTTTAACCGAAACCAAAATTTGCACATAAAATCACTTGCAACTACATGAAAATTCTTGCCAATGAATACAGGAAGGAGTTGGAAGTAGTTCTCCTTGAAAGGACCGCAAGGATTCTGCTACCTTTGTTAAAAATTAAGAGTTTTTGATGTGAAAACTTGTTCGGAAATTACATAAAATATTCATAGCACGGGTGCGAGTTGATAACTTGCATTTAGTTCCTATTTCCATAACCCAACTCGGCCTCTTCCTCAATTTCATTCTCGGGATCGTCCGCACGATCCTTCATCCTCGCAGCAAGGAGACTTCTTCTTTCGCACTTTGCGCAACTTTTTGCAGCGTTTTCTTACGTTTCAACCCTCGGGTTTTTATCGTGTCTTTTACTCTTTCACTCCACCCTTGATGCACTCCAGAGGGCGCGCAACGGTTTCGTTATATCTGCTCGATCCCGACTCGGACTTGATTCCCAGGACATTTCACTCCGAAACCATCAGTATCCGCATCATCCCAACAGTCTCGCCATTGGAACCGACATGTTCTGCATGTGCTCCCTCCGAATTTCGGAGCACGTACCAGGGAGTCCACGAAGTCCCTGAGATGAAGTCATCGTTCCACTCAAATTTCGCATGAAACTTACAAAATTTCTTTCAACTTCCCCTTAGAGTCTCCACTTTATGACTGATTGTGAGTGAAATTCCAATTGCACGACTTGTTCACTTCCGGTTCTGATTTCACAAAGGATGAATTTCATACGAGAGTAAATTAATTCTACAAAATAAAATACTAAAATCCGAAAGGTATTCATAACGCCAGTTGAAACAGATATTTGTTGCAATTGTTGACATTGTTTTACTTTATGCATCGATCGAACAATTGAAACTAGTGCAACTGACAGGATAAAAAAAGCTGGCAATGAAATCAGTAAAAGAATTATCCGATGAAATTACAAATCCCCAATGAACGAACGAAATAAAATAAAATACCGAAATATCATATTCGTTATCCTACATTTGTTTATTTGTTTATTCAACTTTTGTTTGCTTATTTGTTCGTTTTAAACTAAAATCGTATCCCGCCATGCTGTTATTCCCGTTTTTTCCGGCAAGGTACAAGGATAAAGGGCGGTGAACCCAAATTCAAATGGCTCCACATTTTCATTACTTTTTGTTTTTTGTCGCTTTGCGTGCAAACGAATGCAACGAAAAGTGCGCATGCAATCATCATCAGCAGCAGGAACATCACAGGGAGGATTCCAGACCGACATAATCCATTTTTCGGCCTGGATCATAGTTTGGTGCAAGTACTAAATGCCAGCTGAATCTATGGCTGAAGGAAATGAAAAGGATTCAAAGGATGGATTTGCCCTACAATTCAGACATGGTGACTAAATTTAATCAAAAATAGCGTTGAGGGCCACAAAGAAGTGAGTCTTGCAATTAGTTTTGGTTTAAAAGTTAGACGTTTTGTCCTTTTGACCAAGAAATGATATTTCTTGATCAATATACAGATATTTCTTGAACAAATAGGAAATTGAAGTGATCAATCGATTTAAATTTTCGTTCTGTTTATTGTACAGTTTTAATATTTGATATATCATATGCAGTTACAAAGTTATGAACGACTGAATTTGGTGCGCGTTGAGCTCTCGTTAGCGAGTGAGCCACGAGCGCGTCGCAGTAGTCTGCTGCGCGGGAGACTCCGCTGTGTCTTTCGCGACTTGAGTTACGGCGGAACGCGTCGCGGCACCCTTCGCGGCATTCGGGTATTGTCGACGCAAAGTTTATATCGCTATATTTCACGAACTGTCAATGCAAAAATATGTTGATTTAAATGTTATGGCATTAAATATTAAATATTATAATGTGCCTCAATAATACAATTATTTAAACATAAATGCAAGTATCACCTACACAGACAGGCAATACAAATTTTCGAGTGCAGAAATCGACTCATTTTTAATTGCTGTTCATTGTGCACTTTTCATATTTAAGATATCTCTTACCGTTCTAAAGTTATAAGCGATTAAAATTGATGCGCGTTGAGTCTTGCGTTACCGGGTGAGCCAGGAGCGCGTCGGAGTGGTCTGCTGCGCGAGTGACTCCGCTGCATCTCTCGCGACTTGCGCTACTGCGGTGCGCTTCGCGGCGCCCCTCGCAGCGTTAGGTAATTGTCGACGCAAAGTTTAGAACGCTGTATCTCACAAACTATCCATGCAAAAATATGTTACTTGGTCTCATTTGATTCAGAATTTAACCGTCTTAAATGTTATGGCATTTAATATAAAATATTATATTGTTTCTCAACAATACAATTATTTAAAAATAAATGCATGTATCTCCTATATAAATTTGTAATAAACATTTTCGTGGGCAGAAATCGATTCATTTCTTATTCCTCTTCATTTTGCTTTTTTAATATTTAAAATATCTCTTACTGTTCTAAAGTTATAATCGATTAAATTCAATGCGCGTTGAGTCTCGCGTTAGCGGGTGAGTCAGGAGCGCGTCACAGTGGTGTGCTACACGGTTGACTCCGCTGAGTCGCACGCGACTTGCGTTACCGCAGGGCGCGTCGCGGCACCCCTCGCGCCGTTCGGGTATTGTCGAAGTAAAATTTAAAACGCTGTATCTCACGAACTATCAATGCAAAAATATGTTACTTGGTCTCATTTGATTTAGAATTTAAGCGACTTTACCGTGATTGCATTTAATGTGAAATATTATCATGCTATTAAACGAGGGAGCTATTTATTTATAAATGCAAATATCTTCTATACAAATAGATAATAAAAATTTTCGCAGGCAGAAATCCAGTCATTTATTATTGCTGTTTATCATGCACTTTTTATATTTTTAGTACCTCTACCTGTTATAAAGTTATTATTAGTTAAATTCATTGCGAGTTGAACCAAATTTTTTAGGGTGAGCCAAGAGGGCAATTTGCTTGATTCAGGAAGATCTATGAATCTCTAAACTATATACTACTCTTGTAAAATCAAGACAGTACTGTAAATCTACAGGGACTTCAGTTTCTATCCTGACCAACATTGAAAAATTCTTCCGAAAGAAACATTTCGGGTTGAACGTCATTTAGCGAACAGAGTGCCATTGAAATTAATTTTGCACTAGGTTCCTGAAAGGGTTTATGCGAAAATTAATGAACTATTACGCTATAAACGTCCGCGTGCTGGGAATTGCTTGCAACAGTGGATGGGAAGGGTTTGGATGCACAAACAGAATTTACGATTGCTGGCGGGAGAGATGTGGGCCGAGATGGTCCCGTTCCGACCGGCAGTCCAACATAATAGATTAGATGTTCCCAGAGACGTCCCGTCCGCCATCCAATGTTTAACTCGCTGCTAGACATCCGGAACGGTTTCGAGCAGCGACTGGTCGATGCTGATACAACTAATATTCGCAGGGCAATTAGGTTCGGGACGGATGTCGCGAGCAGGGGCACGAGGAGACTTCCTGCAGGAAGCAAACATCTTGGAGGCAATGATTGAATGAATGACCGCACGCCTTTGTCTTCTGATGTCCTCCTTGTATCCCCGATTTGGACCATGTTCACATTCGCTGTGCAGTTATCAGCCCTCCAGGATCTTCCAGCTTTTCGGCCACAGTGTGCAATTGCTTTGTTCGCACTCGCGGCATTTGGTTACGGCCTTAATTTTACTGACTTGCCTCGAGACGGGAACTTGATATCGAGATCCTAGGATGGGATGAGGTCAGGAACGGAAGGGTTCCCTTCTTGGATGGACGGGAATTTAGTGGCCATTCGTCTTAGTGATTTACGTTTGAGTTGCAGGAAGCGTTTGAACGTTCCTGAGACTGACTGGTCATTTAGACTCCAATCAGGTAATCATTTCAATGAAATATATCCTGTTAAAGGAGTAAACATCTTATTTAGGGAAGAAAACTTTAAAATGGTACAAAGTTATCCCATAGTTAAAAAATTAGTAGAGAAATTATATATTTAGTAACTCATTTGGCTGATTATGATTTGAAAGTTGTTAAAACATTGTTTAAAAGTTAAATTTCAGTTGTGGACTTTGTTATAGACAACCATGCATGCACAAAATTATTTCATCTATGTTTCAATCCTGAATTGTTGAATTTTATAACAGTATAGCTAAAGATTTAGTTAAATAAACAAACGTAAACATTTAATCAAGTAGTTACTTTCTTTTAATTTGTTCTAATTATTGTAATCACTTCAAATTTTGATAATTTATAATACAAAATCCTATAATTTGATATTAAAATGATTATTTTACAATTTATGAATATTATATTGAATAATTATTCAATAATGTTCCATGTTCATTCATTATTATTGCTAATATCTTGAAATTATCGAAAATCCGAATAATTATTTATTTTTGTGGACTTCACTCTATGCAGCCTTCAATACACAATTCAAATAGGACGTTGTATGATTTACTTTTAAATTAGTTATTGTTGCTAATTATTGTCACAATAAATACAAATTTGAAATTTGAATTTGAAGAAATTATATTGAAAAGAAAACGGAATTTAAATTATAGTCAGCAAGAATTGGGATGGAAAAAATGCACAAACATATATTTATATAGTATAATCATTTATTATTTTATAATTATTTATACACACAACAATATGTTGCATTAATCTTATTGTTCTCGTGATATTTACATCCTTTGCGCGTTATTTACGCCTCCGATCAAATAAATCAGATGATATGTACAATTAGAGCGTTAAATTTGCGCAATCCTATCTTACATCTAACAATTACAATGTCAATCGCAAAAAACAAGCAAAATCTGCTCCACATCTCGTCGCAAAAATATTGCAGTACCAATTATTGTTGTTCAGCTTTATAGATTATTATTGCATGCAGTATGTACAATACGTTATTGACTAGTTATTCACTGCTGCAATAAACGAATGTGCAATAATAAATAATACAAGGGGAAAATGTGATGTTTCTTTTTCAAGTAATTTGTATGTTTCCTGTTTCAAGTTGAGATTCATCTTGAGGTTTAATTCGGACATTGAACACTTCAAAACAAAACAAAAGACAATAAACTCATTAAAAGTTTTTTGTTTTCAGAAGGATATTGTAAATGCCCAGAAAATAAAAGCTGAAACAATGAGAAAAGTGCAAGGAAACATCAAAAATAACATATTCGCATTTTGTGTATTTCCATCTCAAATCTTTTCTTCAATTTCATTCTTTACAAAAATATTTCATCACTTTCCTCTCGAAACAGTCTCTGTTGATGCGCACACTGCAGTTGAACAATCTGAGTGTGTGCAGACAACAAATGTTGCGTTTAGCTACTTACTGCAATAATTTAATAATCGTACAGATTGATAATTATGATATAGTCGTATCAAGAGACTCTTCATACTCGTCCAAAATATGATTAAATTAAGTTAAATTAGTAGTAGTAAAAACAAAACATCATCACATTTTTACTTGCATGCATTCTCTGTGCATTCGCGTCCGAATTTCCTATCATCTGCTTGTTTTCTCTCTGCAATTTCAGCGCGAAGAAAGCCAACAAGTTGCTTGCTTCTCGCAAAAACATAAGATAAAATAGATGATAATAATAAAGTATAGTAATAATCGCAATCACTAACTAAACTCCTAGCAGATCGTCTAATTAGCCTTACAACATAATTATCGAATCGCGCGCATTTTAATCATTAATTTACAATGTTTCGAAGCTCACTAATTTGTGTTTGTTGGCGTCTCGTATGCAACCTGTAATACTCTACGATACGCTTATCAACGTGTAGATGATGCGGTTGCCTAGTCGCTTCGTGTGCATGCAGCCGAAATATTTCGTACAAGCTATTGCACTCCTAGCACCTAATCGTAGTTTTTGATAGTAGTCAGTCTCATTAAGGAAGTGGGTTGAGAAAATGTCCGGTGTGTATCCCGTACACGCTGGCATCTCTCCTAATTAACTATTCATGCGAAGTTGCGTTATCACTGAGAGAGTGCCTCATCCATGTTTTTGGGCTGGTGCACCACTTCGTTTGGAATTGCTGTGCAGCTTCCGCTTCGCATGCGAGCGACGCCTCGTTCCAAAAACGAAGAAGACGACGCCCTCATCATTCCATACTTATCGCGTAAGTCTATGTACAAATTTGAAGTTGTGCGGGCGCAATCGGCCAGCTAGTAGACGTAGATCTGCTTCAGTTGGGGACGCAGCTCGACGGGTATCGTATACGCCTCGGTTTCCGGCTTCCTCTTCACCAGGCGACGCCATCGGCCGCCAAGGTTCTTGCGGAAACCGCGTACGAAGCCGGGACGCTCATTCGGCAGGTTCTGTACATGCGTATCCTGCAAAAAACACGCATAATTAACAAACTTCCGCCAAAAACAACTCCACAAATTTGAATGACAAAAACGCCTGAAGCGACATCTGGTGGTCAACCAGCGTACCAGAAGTTAGTTTCCGGAATTGACAAATATTATTAATTGCTCCGTTCAATCAACCAAACCACACTTTTCTGATGGCCAAATACAAATACTTCCTCAATTATGTACGTATCCTAATTATAGTTTAACGACCAAAAAAGTATGGTTTGGTGATTGTTCGTGAAAGCGAGTTTCGAGGTTACATCGACGTGTGAAAATTAGCGATGGTAAGTGAATCATTCATTCGGTGTTATTTGGTTTGATAGAGCTTTATTAAACATTCAAACATCACAATAAATAATGCAAAACACAAAAATGTATGGAACACACAAATTGAGGTTATCACAGGCAGTTATCACTGAACGCACTCGGTTGCGATTTTGCAAACGAATTTCTGACGACGTCGAATGGCCAATTAGAATATCGCGCAACACGAAACACACAAAATATACGCCGAACGACTTGCAAAAACACTCAAACAAATAACACGAAAAAATAACCGCCAGGTCAGCTTTCACCCGCACCAGCTCTAATCACTTTGCGAAAGTTGCGATTTGACAACGCGAAATTGTTTAAAACCGTGCAGCAAACAATACTTCGAACGATCTATTGTTTATTTTTTAGAAATTAATTATTTTGTAAATTTTGGTGACTTTCGTCTAGTGACAAAGAATTTGGTTGGCAGCAGTGACATTGACTGTTGGTCGAAGGTTAACGTGAAAAATTTCAGCAGTTGCAGTGCAAATGTTGCTGGTGATTCTACAATTGTGTGTATCATGACCTAGTGCTACATAAAACCGTTCGAATGCAGAATTTCGCCGGCGAGAAATGCAACGCGAAAAGGTAAACACGCAAACGTTTCGTTTTAGCATGAAGCATCAATTTCGAGGCGTTATCGAACGCATTGGTGAACGTCTCGCCTCGAGGCCGTTACATTGCAGTTACGTGAATGTCAGCCCGTTGGTTTTATCGTGCCTCGAAGGAACGACGACGTCGACGATATCCGTTACGTTGTAACGTTCGTTCATGGGAGTATGGAACATGCGTGATTCAGAATGCGATTTCATGTTTCAGGTGAGTGATGCGTTCGGGAGCAGCTGAAGCCTTGCTTGCTCGATGAAGACGCAGCCTACCTGTGTATTGTTGTACAGTGGCTGCGGCTGCGGGGGATACTGCCAAAGGGCGTACGGCGATCGAAACGCGACCGCGTCTCCATTATTGCTCGCTGGCTGCTGCGGAGGACTTCCGCCGTTGACTACTGGGGCGGCATTCGTCTGGACGTTCGGCTGCTGAACCTGCGCCGTCGTGGTGGTGTGCAGGACGACATCCGTGGGATGCACGCTGTTGCTGTGCTCCTCACGCTTCCGCAGCTTGCTGCCGACAAGACGAATGGCGATCATAGTGGCGTTGCTGCCCACCATTTTGCTTGCGGGGCGACGCGACGTGAAACCGAAGATAGCAATTTTCGGGCCGTTCTGCGACAGCCTTTCTGAACTTCCTGCAACTTCAGAAACCCTGTGCGTTGGGTTCGTGAAGACGCCTTCGGGAGAGGAATCCAAATGTGTGGCTCAACTGAGAGCCACGTTGCGCTTCTTATCAGATAACGCTTAGAAATGTAGTGTGTAAGTATAATCCAAGATTGGTGTGCTCGATTTTGGGGACACAATCACAGTTTCGTTTGCTCTGCTTTTCGCACTTCATGCACAACTTCACAGCTCGCTCGTTTGCTTGTAGGCTTTCTGACTAGAATCCGGAACGACGACGAGTTCTTCGATGAAAGCGCGGATTGAACGGTACACGACGAAGAGACTTCTGAACGAACACGGCGTGTGAAGGTATCTCTCTCGGTTGGTTGTGGCTCGGAGCGACCTCTCAGCAAGAAGAGCGCACTGAGTCTATGGCCCGCTGAGGCCGCGCTGGCGCGTTTTATACCGCTGGCATCGGACGTGTGACGTGTGTGCATGCTCGGCGGGCGTGCAGCGCGCGGCAAAACGGTCGCATTCGTCTCTCGGAGCATGCGTTGGCACACGGCCATTGCGTCCCCCAAGCGACCAAAACCGCCGGCGGAGTCGTGCAGCGAGGCATTCACATTGCAGCCGCTCCGCTCGCGGTCGTTCGTTCGTTCGTTGCAAGCGCTCGAGTGCCCCAGCTTTCTGTACTAGTTACTGCAGGCATTATAAACGCGCGTTCGTTTGCGAGCCACTGGCTGCTTCGTCGGGACCCTTCTCTGTCGCTCCCTCGAAGGGCTCCACCGAAACCGTTCTTCATACTCTCGACGAGTTCACATTCTACCGGCTGCCTCGTTTGGCGGATGTATTTCTATTCGACATGTCATATTTTACGGCCTGGAAGCGTATCTAAACAAAACTTCAGGCCGTCTGGTCGAATATTTCTGGTATGCGTTCAAGCAAAGAAGGGTCTTTGTATCGATTCAGGGCCCTCAGACCTCGTGTTTGCTGCTTTCGGTCTTCTTTTGTATAACGAAAAGCTGAAAACGTTAGTTCAGACACGTTTTTATGAAGAACGGACGTTTTTGAACGAGATTCTTACATTCCGGATTAATTAGCTGCTAGTTTCCAGTTTAAATCATTAGTCTACACTGGAATTTCAAGTTTTCTGAGTGATTTCCTCGAATTTCTATAATTTTCCCCCATTATTTCATTCAATTTTATCGAATATTTTAGAAATCGTCGTTTTATCTTAGATTTTCAAAGAATCCCATTAAAATACTTAAATATTTTCAAGAATACTTGAGTTTCAACTAAGTTTTGTTAGTTTTCAGTACTTTTTCATGAATTATTGCTGTTTTGAATTTAAGTTTATTTTAATTTTATGTCAATTTCATCCAATATTTTAAAAATTGTTATTTTATCTTTAATTTTCAAAGAATCCCAGAAAAATATTTAAATATTTTCAGGAATACTTTAGTTTCAACTATTTTTTGTTAGTTTTCAGTACTTTTTCATGAATTATTGCCTTTTTGAATTCAAGTATATTTTATATTTCAGGTCAATTTTATCAAATATTTTAAAAATTGTTATTTTATCTTCACTTTTCAAAGAATCCCAAAAAAATATTTAAATATTTTCAAGAATACTCGACTTTCAACTAAGTTTTGTTAGTTTTCAGTACTTTTTCATGAATTAGTACCTTTTTGAATTCAAGTATATTTTATATTTTAGGTCAATTTTATCAAATATTTTAAAAATTGCTTTTTTATCTCTATTTATTAAAGAATCCCAAAAAAATATTTAAATATTTTCAAGTATACTTAAGTTTCAACTAAGTTTAGTTAGTTTTCAGTACTTTTTCATGAATTATTGCTTTTTTGAAATCAAGTATATTTTAGGTCAATTTGATCAAATATTTTAAAAATTGCTATTTTATCTTTGCTTTTCAAAGAATCTCACAAATAATTTAAATTTCTCCAAGTATATTTGAGTTTCAACTAAGTTTTTTAGTTTGCACTAATTATTTTTCAAAAATTATTGTCTCTTCGAATAATCTCATCGAAACCATTTTTTTTAATTCTAAACTTAGCATTATTGCTACAAATCCTAATTATTGTATGAAAATTTGATAAAATTTTGAATTTTTAGCCTTCAATTTCTGCATATAATCTTTTGCTTATCTGCTACTGGTATTTTTGCGCAAATTTTGCAAATTAGATAATTCAAAGTTCTCTCTTTATTTCTATAAACTTTTTAAAGTTTAAAGACATTATCATTCCGAAAAATCTCAAAAATCAACTTTTAAACAAGTCAACTTTTTTCCAAAATTTTATTTGCTTGAATAATTTGTTTACGAGTTTCTTTCACAATTATAAATTGCAATTGCAATCTAATGATATATTTCCAAAAATTATCAAAAAAATGTTTGCCAAACAATTTTGCAATTCTTGTCAAACTTGAAGCATAAATTCTTTTGACTTGAAAACTATTGTGGAAGTATAGATAATCGTTTAGTGTAAAGAATGTCAAGTCTGTAACAAATCGTTGTTAAATTCGTTCTTGAAAAGTCTAGCCTTAAGTTTCGAAGGTTCTACACGTAATTTTGCCATTTACAACGTCCCCAAACGAAACCGTATTCAAATTCGACTCGTAATAGCTGCATTTCCTCTATTATGAAGTCCATTAGTGTTCCTCATAACTTTATCGCACCCGATACACCTCAGCTATAGATAGCCAGGCATTATTTGTAAAATTGTCAAATCGGTGATTCCATGTGCATGTCTCTACTCATTCCTTCTGCGTGCTTTGATTGGGCTGTAATTCTGACTAAGCCAGACGTCTAGACAAAATAGACCTACTTACAAAATGCATGCGAATAAAAGATAGATTCGTGTGAAATATCAGTGGATATTTCATTATTTCATGAGTCAGGCCAAAAAGAGAGCGTCTATTTTAAAATACAGTATTATAGTTGATTAGAGAGTAATTTCAAATCTTTTTCCAGATATTTCCCGAACTTCGATTCAATGTCAGCAGAGGAGATGTGATTGTACTTCATTTGGCTACAAAATTGAAGGTAGGAGTCAAAAAATTTATTTAGATACATATTTGTCGTTCAAACATGTGTACGTTGAAAACTTTTATTTGAACGCTAAAGCAACGGTTTTCACGACGCCAAAAACGTTACAACAGTTAACGGAAGCGGTCTGTTAAACGAAGATCTAGATAGCGATTATTTTTATACTCACTCGACTTATTGCGTTTTGGCTGAATTCAACCGCCAAATTTCGGCCAAATTTTCGGGTACGCTTAAGGGCTCAATGAACTTGATCCACTCGAACGATTAGCGACCAACTGCACACGACATCGACGAAAGTAATGACGGAAATGTTGGTTGATTGTGGAAAATAACATTTGTGCAAACATTTCCTCGAGTATTGCGAACGATATGACCTAGGGGATAATATCCTCTCGAAATTGCCAATTGCGAATTACTGGTTCATTTGCCCAATTTCCCATTTCAATTTCCATCAGGTTTATTAAACCGCAAACTTTGAATTTTTCTTCCTTGGAAATGTTTGTGCAAATCTTTTTCGCAACGTCATTGAAATTCGCGAAAATCTTTCCTGAGGTAAAACCCCAAACATAAATTTAAAAAAACGTCGTATTTCTCACGTCGAATTAAAACCGTACGAGTATGCTAATGATTTTGTTTGCACTCACAGATTTCATCCGAATCGTTCTCCATTTCGCAACTTGACGTTCAACTTCTGACATTGTCTCCGTAAATATTTTGATTTCCAAATTCATTTCGGATGTTTTCGCTGCATCCTTCTCAAAACTTCAACCTCTCTCTCTCTCTCTCCATGCAAATTCAATCCGCGAGAAATCAGTTCCGTTTCGAGGCCTTATCCTTCGCGAAATAATTCGAATGGCAAATTGTTGCGAATTTGTTGGAAACTTCCGAGCGTTAAACATTTCGTGTCAATCAATGCGCATGGAATTCTACGCTCATTTTTTGCAACAATCAGCCTTATGCGTTTGCGTGCGTGCTGAACGAGGAGAGAACATAAATAAATATTCTCTCGTCGAAAACGAAAAAAGCCATTGAGTGACTCAACATTGGTTTGCGTGGATAATTGCATAATTAATGGTAATTTCCATACTTATTGCCTGCACTTGTATTCCGAGGTTTTCTATTTCGGGCCGACGTAAAAATATACAAGTTGACGAATTTCTAGTGTCGATGAATAACGCGATTAGCAATTATGCTTCTGGTTGCAAATTTTTATGAACATTTTATGCTGAGTTGCTATTTTTATCATCTAAGGTTGTTTGGATTTATTAATAGTCGTAGAGGTGCGTTAAAGTTTTTTTTTTGAAAAATGAAAATTGGCTTTTAATTCAGGAAAAGTAGTTAAAACTTTAATAGAAGTTTTTTTGACTCTAGGAAGTTTTTGGATCTTTCAAATTTTCTTTAACGTTGAAAGGTCAGAAACAATAAAAAATAAATTTGCTCGATAAAATTTTCCAACTATTTTCAATAATAAGACAATTTTCGCGTGGGATTTGAGATCACCTGAATTGGAAATGACCCAGATTTATCTGGAATTGAACGTCATTCAATTGGAAAAACCAAAATCAATAAAAAATCCAAATATTTTCGATTTCCTAAGAATGCAATAAAACTTTTATTGATATCTTTCAACTAGACTTGAAGATTTTACCAAGAGATTCAAGTGAGTAGTTTGAAAAGTTTTGAGAATTTCTCGAGATCTATGCATTAATAATAAGAATTCAATTGAATAGATATCGATAAAATTTAATAGTCATTCAGAGAATTGTCAATATTTTCAAGAGTAGTTGAATCTTGTTTTTCATGTCTTTTAAAGCTAGTTCGATCTGAATTTTTTTCACTGCATGGAAAATCCGAAAAATCAATAAAAAAAACTCCAAATATTATCGATTTCTCCATCGATTTCATAACAGAACGCAATTCGATTCCAAGCAATCGCCAACTTTTGTGTGCATCTTAATGAAATCATGCATTAAATGTATTTTGGGAATTTTTCGACATCAGCCATCATCATTAAAGCACACGATGGAAAACACGTCAGATTTGTTTAGACTTGCACGAAATTGAAAAATCATTCTACACACAACTACCTACTACGTAGTAGGTAGTATTTAGACATTACGGCCGATTGTTTATGACATTAGTCTTCGTCGAATTGTTTGGAAAGCACATCAGAAGCGAGCAAATGAATGTTGATGGTCATAATCGCGATCGTTAGGTAGATGTTGATCAAAGGTGGCAAACAAGTGCGAAGTTCACGTTGATAGTTTTCAAGTTCATTAGTTTTAGTCATAAGGAAAGAAAATGAAATTTTGATTGATCAAAAATTTTCGAATGAGGTTCCATTGGAAAAATTTTCTGGGGGATCAAATCATGAGTTGATTTGATCAATTTTTCATTGCAAATTTAAAAAAAAAAAATTTTTTCTCAAGTTTTAACGTCATTTTTAAACCAAATGAATCAATAATTGAAATTGACTTATCGTTTACTTTCGTCCTTTTTAATCATCACATCTACGCATCAACAATTTACGTAATTAACAATTCGTTCAATATTTTTGTTTTTGTTTTCATTCGATATTTCCAGGTTAAAAAGCCCGATGATAAACTAAAAAAACAATACCTTGGAAAACACTTTCAGTCAAATCAACAAAACAGTCAACACAAAACGCAGAAAAACAAATCAAAAAAACAAATATCTCCTACAATCATGTTTGCAACAATTACGCATCGCATTAATCCGTAAAGCAAACATTATAGTAAACTACGAAGCGATTGCTTGCGAAAATTATGAGTCAATGAGTGCGGGCGCAAAATTCTTACTAATTTGTTGCTATTGAAAGCCTCAATAAACAATTATGATTCAGGTGATCAATCGGTTCACGCCTCGAATGTTAACTCCCTAACTTTTCATTAGTTGTTATCTTCATCACATGATTATTGCAAATTTTCTGATAATCGAGTGATATGGAAGATTTTTCTAACAGATGAATCAGCCCAAAATTTATTTCGTAATTGTGTAAATCAAAATAGTAGAAAGTAAATGTGAGATTGTAAATTTTTGATAAGAAGAGCAAAATTTGTTGATTCACAATGAAAGCGTAGATTTTGGTAAATTAATTGGTGCTTTATTTATAATCGTAAACATTGTTCTGAAATGTTTCTTCAAGATTGGAATTTAAGATCATCTTTAGAGTACTTGCATTGTTGTTAAATTTTGATGGAGTGCTTTAGTTTGAATACAATTGCATTTCGTTTGTTTGTTGATTGATAACTAATTTTGGAGTAGGTACCAATTAATTAATTGCGTTCTAAGATCGAATTTGATGATTTTCAATTTGCGAAATTAATTTTAAAGATTATAAATATTTACTCAAGTTTGTTCTTTAATTTTTTGTTAGTAATTCAAAAGTTTCTCATAAAGTTTTATTTCCAATTTTGAAATTTTTGCAAATTTGCAAAGTTATTCTTTTATTGCAATTTGTGTTAGTTTCTGACAAAGAAGTTGATGAATTTTTAAATTTAAAATTTTTTGTGAAATGTCATAAAATTTTCTGAGCTTTTTTGTGATATTCAAAGCTCTATGTAATGTAATCCATTCGAAATTTTGCAAAACCCTTTCAGTGTATTTGTGATTATGTCACCCACGAGCGAATTGCAGCAAAGAATTCAAAAAGAAAACTTTAAAAACCAGATTGGCGACATGATGTCCGGCCAAGACCCACACAAATGCAAATAACTCTCTAGTTTCGCATTGGCAAACGTCTGCAGGTTGAAGCCAACAAAATCCATTTGCAAATTGTGTAACATGAACAAACTATTCAAAATTTCATGCCAAATCTTCACGATCTGAAATTTAAGAAAATCCTCCCTAGTGCTAAAAATTAATTGTTTACATTTTCAATTTATACTCAAATATTTGTACTTTCATAAAATTACTTTTTTGAATGTTTGAAGGTAAATTATAATTTGTCTTTATGATTTTATAATTACCAAACAAATTAAACATTTTTTTGTATCTCACTCATACAAATTATGTACAAGCTACCTTCTCAAAGTTGTCTAAGCCAGTTCAGTTCAGTTCAGTTCAGTTTGATGTCTCACCTTGCACAAGGTCTCTCAGGTAATGAAATCGAAATAAAATCCATGCATGGAAGACAAAGAAAGTAAACGACTCTAGACAAACATTTTACCAATCAACATCAACTTCAAAATGTTGCGAACGACTCCAGTTTCACCAGAGTCGATTTAAAGTCAATGTGACTTAAGTACCTCCGACGCGCCAAAAGCCAATTAGCATGTAATATGGCTTTTACAACTTCATTACAGCATTTGGTGCCCATCAAAGTATCATAAAACGTTTTTATTCAGTCATAAGTGAACATGAACTTTTTTAGGTTTTATGCGAGGAAAAAACTTTAAGATCGATTTTCACATATCATTTTTTCTGTGGGCAGCGAACAAATTGGAGCGTGCTGATTGCATAAAACGTTGCAAATTTGAGATCAAATGTAGTATTGAAATTGAGATTAGTAGGACAAACAGTAGGCTTACAAAAAAGGAATGTCAATTAAATTGCATTTCAATATCCCTCAGAATGGCAAGTCATTCAATTTCAATTTACATATTGCGTTTCAAATTTTCAACCTATTGTTGATAAGTAGGTTTTTAATTTCTAGAAGGTGCCCAAAAAACATTGAGGTTTCAATCGCAATTTATTTTGTAATTAATTAGATATGCGCATAGCATTTCGACGCGGAATGTGTGAAAACCCGCAATTTCTGCGCTACTGTTTTGGTCTAGGACTAAATTCTACGTCTTATCTCGAAGGTTTAATGTATGTGCCAACTTATCAATCATGGTAAACCAGATATTTCTGGTGCTTTATATGCACAAACATGGTTCAAGTGCGTTCAGGTTGAAATTATCGCGTAAATTTCGATGTTTCGCAAGGATTTCAAATAGCACCTTAAAAAACTTTTTCGCAAATTGCATAGAAATCAACAGGTGAATCCCAATTTGGGGCAAAATTTTAGCTAATTGCAAATGTGGTGAAAATTTTTGTTGTTTAGTAAAATTTTTAAAAACTTTCTTCTTCTAGAAAAATTGTTGGTTCATAGAATTCATTGCCAATTTGAATCTGAAATGAACAACCATTTGCAAAATTTTGCATCATGTTGATAGATGCAAAATCAAATTGATATTAAAGCCCACGTGTTATGCGAATTTAAGGCCAAGTTTAAACGCATCGAATGATTACTTCCGGGTTAATTGCGACAATTGAACCGCTTATCACAAAGTGTCATCATCATTATTGCTAAAACGTCTATGCCATTTTCTATAAATTTTATTGTTCGTCCTGGCTGAACTTCAATGAACCCGAATGAAAATTTCATACATCAGTACTTGGCGATTCATTTAAATCTTGGCCGAGAAAATGTTGTCATTGTAATTCATTCGCCATAGTGGGAAATATGCGCCAAATGCAAATGATTGCAAATTTATGTCGAAGGCTGACTCGTCCATCAATTGATTGATCGATCCTCATTCCGTTCCGTTATATTCTTATACGAATAAACAGTCGTTTATTAAAACGAAGTCTCATTATTTGCAACAATTCAGGAAGGTAATTACTTCAATGAAATTTGCACAAAGTTTAAGGCTGATAACGTGCGAGCATTGCGAATAAGGAAGCAAAAAGGAAATGTGCGCTAAATTCGATGAGGGGCACTTATTCAATTTTCTTTGATTTCGTTGTTTGTTCAATTGCCTCGATTTCATTGCTTGTATCGTCAGCGTGAATTGCGAATATTTGGCACTTGTTGACAGACGTTCAATTGGGCTGATAATTCGATAATGGGTGGAAATGTACCGACCACTACTCAATTTTCTTTCGGCTCGAATTTAATGAATTCTGCATTGCAATATTGCGACATCCTCGATGACAAATTTCGCCGTATTGTAATTAGTTGTTGGTGGGACACGCGAACTTCACGATTTGAAATAGCAACTATTTTTAACAACATTTTATGTTTTTGTTGCTTAATAACAAAGGCGCACTCGAAATAGACATGAACACGATGAATGCATTCTGGAAAGCAACACGTGGAAAAATGGTTAAAAATAAGTTATTTACATTAATTTAATTCAAATTTGTTGCAATTATCATTCCAACAAACGTAAAAATGCTGATGTATCGCGGAAATTGTTGTTGAAATGGAAATTTGTTTCTGTACTTTTACAAAAATATAAAGGAGGAAAATCCCGGAAGTAGAAATTTTTTGATAAGGATGTGAATATTTAAAGTATAATATATTATAAAGGAAATTAGGAATTTTGGTTATCATTTTAAGGCTCAACAAATTGATAACAAAGTAATCAACTTCCTGTCATCATTAAATGCATTATGTGCATTTAATCAAAAATATTGCAGTTTCTGCATTATCATTCGATACTCCAAATATTAATAAGATAACAATTTATCTATTAATTCTGCATTACTTGACTATTTTTGCAAACTTAGAAGAAAAAATAGTTTTTAGTTTATACTTGACCAGAATTTGTAAAATTTTTATTTTTTAGTTATTGTAATTTTTAAACCGACAAAACTTTTGAAACTAAATTTTGCAAGATTATAAATCTTGCTGAGAATTTTCAAAAACTTTTTAAGATGATAATCGATTGAACATAGAATCAGCATAAATTTAAAAAAATTGAAAGTTTTGCAAAAATGAAAAATATGGGATTTTTTGTTGATAATATTCACTTATCATTTTATTCATGTACTTAAACAAATGACAAACAATTTAGAACAATAACTAGTTATTAATCTATTAAATCTAGATTATCAATTTTGCAACAAAATTTTAGTGCAATCATCGAGTCTAATCCACGATAATCTCTATAATAGTTAACATATTCTAATATTATTAGTTTTTGATAATTGACTAGTAAGCAACGCTTATTATTGAATACTAATAACAATTTGTAAATAGGGAACACGTGTGGAACGTTCAGGAATCTTGTAAACATGATTAAATTCCAGATATATTCAAGCCTATGTTTGATTGATAAGGAAAATTTTTAAAATTTAAACACACGAGTGGTGTAAAACTTACTAAAAGTTTTTTCCAAATCAAGAAGTCAATTTGCCAAAAATAATACTTAAATCGATAGTTAAGTTACAAAACTGATCAAGTTCTAAATGATTTTTGAGACATCATTGATTGATTTGTCGAACACCCAATTATATAGTAATTTATCGATTGATCGATTGATCGGTAATTTGGGTCTCAAGACAATTACAACTGGTCCACACCAGACTTAATCGATATCATCAGACCCAATGAAATTCAACCAGTAACTACTTTGAAAATTACCGAAATTTTAATATTTGTAAATAAGAAAAATCAAGTTTGAACATTTCTGCAGCTACTCAATTTCGAGAATTAGTCATCTTGGAAAATTCTGACCATTCGTCTAACGGCATTGATTGAACTCTTTATCACTTACGCGAACAATGAATTACGTCAACTACAAATGCTGAGTTTCATGGCGTCATTTGAGTGCTCTACTTGAAAGCTTCGAGTGTATTGCATGAATTTTTACGAGTGCGATTAGTAGCAACATGTGCCAGCCGCGTGAACACACCGGAATTAAATTTTTTCACACTTCACATTGACATATTCATTTATTTGTTGTATGGATAGAAATTATTCAACGAGTTTGCTTCGAGGCGCGATGATAAAGTAGATGACACATTAACTCGCTGATTCAACGCATTGATAATTATTAATTGTTGTAATTGCAAAAGCTTATTAGTGTTATCATTTCTTAAATTTCCTATAAGGATACTTTTTTAATATATAGAATTTGTTGGAATTTAGTTGATGTTTCTCTTCGAAAGTTAAAATTTTGTAATTTTTGGTGTAATTACTGGAATTATAGTGAAAGTTTGGAAGGAGTTCAAAAAAGTTTGTTTGGCAATTTCAAAAAACGATTTTTTAGTTTTTTTGCTTAAATTTTAAAGTAACATGCAGGAATATTTCTGATTTTTTTTAAATAGCTTCAATTTGAATCGTTTTCTGTGATTGGAACAAAAATTTCGACATTTTTTAAGCCATAATGGAAAACAAACGAGAAAGTTTTAATTCACTGTTATTAAAGTTAAATGAGTTATTTGTTCAATTATGGTCACAATAGTTAACGTATAAAAAATTGTGGGAAACATGCAACAGTTTATTAAAAATTGAAATTAATGTGTTCACGAATTTCTAGACTCAAAAATAAAAGTACTAAAATTGCTTCTGACTATTTTAATAATATATTAAACATTAAATATTAAAAATTAAAAGCTGTTTTCAGATGCTTTCTCCAAATTTCAAAATATACAAAATTAACTTCCTACGTGAAATATGCATTTAGGAAATATTCAATTATATGAACAAATTATATTTTTTGACAAGAAATTGAATTTTGAAATTTACCGCGCAACGAATTTAATCGCCTATATCTTTAGAACGGTAAGAGATATTGGAAATATGAAAAGTGCACAATGAACTGCAATAAAAGATGAATCGATTTCTGCCTCCAAAAATTATTGGTGCCAATCTATATAAGAGATACT
>JARJDZ010005629.1:0-32986 GCA_030264555.1 Aleochara sp. GC000083
ACAATCAAAACTGCTTAAAACTGAGAGTGCTAACCCAGATAGCCAAAAACAAAATATGAACAACCTTGACTGATGCATACATGCGAGTTGCAAACTACTTTTACTCTTTTCTTATTCAGTATCCAACGCACCAAAGATGTCCGTCAATACAATACGATTCAAGAAAGGCATTGAACTCTTTTAGCTTTTATAAATTAATTTTTTTATGCGCAAACGTTAAAAATCAAAGAGCGCCAGATGGTGCAAAACTTTTTTATTCGTTCGATTTTTGCTGGTTCGTTATCGGCGCCTTTTGCAACGTCTTAAGATCGCCTTAAATCATCGAGTAGATGATCGCTCGTGGCAGCGATACTATTTTGGTAATCAGAGTAGGTTGACGCGAAACGAACGCGTTCGAAATCGAATGGCCATTGCCTACATTCGTGATTTGCTCTCGCCGATTCAATGCACAATTTTTACAACTCATTGACTTTATTGATTGCTGATTGTTCATGGGAAGCGCGCCGATTAAACGCGCTACCTTGTGCTCCATCGATGATGCCTGCACGAATGTGGCATGCATGTGCGAAACTCAATTAGCAATTAGATGTTTAATGCCGACGAAGAGCGTTTAATGGCTTTATTGTCGAGGCGCGCGCGTAATTAGTAATTAGTGCGACGCATTTTTTCCTACCTTAAAAGATGCGCATCGCTCGGGCTCGTAATCCAATTAAGATCAATAATTATTCCAATATTTCCCCTGCGGCTGGTAAACAGTCACATTACACAAAACATTCAAACTCTTCACTAAGTAATTACTCGGGCAAACGTAACAGCGAAAGATGAGTTCGATATGCACACTTTTCCGGCAACGACTTTGCATTCGAAGCGTCTAACGCGAAGAAAGCGTCGATAACGAAGTTAAGCAGCTTGCGCCGAATCGCACTTAAGCAACGACGGTTTACCGGTAACTGACTGAGCGAGAGTCATCACCTGTTGAATTGAACGCGAACGTATATCCGAGACAACGCGCGCGCCAAACCAACGGAATGGAACGGTTGGTGTGTGCACACACCGGCAAAACATACGGCGCGAAGCAAAAACGCGCACCGGTGTATCATTATGTTATTGTTGAGACACAGCGAGAGAAGGAGACCGCCAGCAGGACGCCCGCCTTGTCCAATTTCTCCATGCATCGCAAATCGGCTGCAATTTCTATGCGCGAGCAGCGCACTGATAAAAGTAACATTTGGCCCGTTAGGAACGAGGCACCAAAGAAGCGAAACGCAATCGAACCGATTCGCATACAATCAAAAACGGCTACATACCGGAAATCGTACGTGCGGAGATAAAATCACTTGGTGCGCAACTTTTACGTTTCAATACGATGAAATCAATTTGAACGCATCGTTCAATACTCTAGATATTCGATAAATTAAGTTTTCCTTTTTGTTTCGCGAGAAAACCACGAGTATTCAGTTGCCCGATTGTTTTGCCATCGTACAATCAGTAAACTCAGGTAGAAATACATAATGAGTCAGCGAACAACTGCTGTGCAACATTGATAATAGCGTCTAATTGATAAAAAACAACAACCGCATAGATATCGGTCAAGTATGAGCGAACCCTGATTTTTATTCGCGCGGGATGTTCAATCAAAGTACAACGCAATGTCAACTCCATTGGTAATAATGAATGCAGATGATAACATTTAATCGAATCGTTTGTGAAACGTTTTGCCGCAATTTCTATTGTTCCACTGATAAACAATTATCAGCATACATTAATATTTAAAATCATTTGCGTATTTTAGGTACAATTCCATGAAAAACTGGTTTGTTATCGTCCGCCAAATTCAAATTAATTACAACACTTCAATGAAAACGCAATTGCGGCTATTTTAATGATAGAAACTGATTGAAGGCAAATGTATATCATTGATAACTATCGTAATTACAATGCAATAAACTGGTTTTCTTTCAATGACCAGTCAACCAAGTAGTCAATGAATTGTAAAATTTAAGTGTTTTGTATTCACTTTCATTCGCTTTGTTGACCGCGCAGAGATCTTGTGAATGATTAATCATTTACAGCAATTGCACTTGTTCAATGTCAATCTAGTTAATCATTCATGAAGTAATTATCTTATAGTTACTCCTAGTTATTGCAAAAACTTGTAATAATTGCAAATGGTACAATTTTCTTTTTATAGGACTATAATGTATAGTTTTAGTAACTTCTGGGTGTGAACATGTTAATAATGATATTTTTACATAGTTTTTCAGTCCAGAATCAATTTAATGTACTACGAGAGCTCAATCAAATACTACATTAAAAATTGATCGTTTGTTTCGCTACTTCTTCCCGACCTTGCTGTGTCGCCTTGGTGTCCAGCGCAACGCGCCGCTATCGACGCACAATCTGGGCCGTTTGTACTGGCTGGATTTGATGTGTTCGTCCACCAATTTCGGAGTCACGCAAATGACATGCTGCCCTTTCCAATATTTCACCATATTCATGCTTTGCAGCGTAGAAATGATATCAGTCTGGGTAATACTTGTCATTTGGCTTAAATCCTTAATACTGAGCGTTCCGCCACGAAAATCGCGTAGGATTTCCAACAAAATCCAGCTCCAGTAACTTCTGTAGCTTAACTTTCCCAAATCGCTCAGCGGCTGTTCGGGACTTCCCACCGTTTCCTCCCGGCGTGACAACTCGTAGCTAAAGGCGATCAAGAGTTTTCCATAGCCTTGACGTTGATATGGTGGAAGAGTTAAGATGCAGGCCACATTATTCCCGTCGGGCGATTCCTTTTCCTGAATTATAAATTTAAATTAACACCACAAAGTATACATATGTATAGATAATATGATTTAAGTGAATAGTAATTACCTTTGAAAAGTAGCCAACAATATGAGCCCCTTGTTTGTCTACTTCACACAAAATATAGAAAAGAAATGGTTCAACATCAAAATATAACGTCTTGTGGTCCAGGAAAAGCTTTGCCAGGAGGCACAGATTTTGGCAATAGATCTAAAACCAATAATAGTATTAGTAATAATAAAAGCACATAAATTGCAAGGTTTACATACTTTATGATCCTTCCCATCAACTTCATATACAGAAAGGGTCCCCTTCCTGTATATTTCCTTTCCAACTGGCTGTCTCCAGGTGCACTCACCCTTTAACATATAAATTATGTACATTTGTTGTTTTTGCATGATTGTTAAACTGTACCATGTGATAACGGTAGCTCTTCTCTAGCCTCATATACTTCAAACAGTATTCACATATCCACAGCTTGTTTTGCCTTCCATACTCTTCTGGATAAGGACTGAAGTACCAAGTATCAATTTCAAATCTTCCAATCTGAATTCGATCAATATACTTGACCTTTGTTATTTGTTCATGTTCCTTCTCAAGTGCAGCTGTTGTTGGATCCATTTCAGCATAGGTTTTCTGTATATGATTGATTTCATCATGTCTTCTCTTCTGATTTCTTGTAATTTTCCTGTCACTACTATCTGTTAAAAGGTCAGTGGTTACTGGCAAATCTTTCCACATCTTGTCATTCATCTTTCCATCCATATTAAAACGTGAGGACATAATTCGAGATCTGGGTACCTAAATAAACAATAAATCAGCCAATAAACTCGCTGTGATTTCACACTTCATACCCATTCATCCAAGCGCCGATTGAATCCTTCATAATGCACATAGTATTCATACTGTTGGTCTGCACTGTTGTAACGTGTCTGAATGATTTCAGCTGGATCTAAAACATAAATTCAACAAATTTAATATCTAATATGTTGGTTATGTTTCACAACTAACGCCAAGTATCATCAGATCTTTGTACAACATAATGTTCTCCTATGTCCAAGGGTTGTTCTTCACCACTTTCACCATCCTCCTCATTAGGTACAGGTGGTTTGGAATCATCTTCCTTCTTTTCATCTCCAGCTGAATTTGTTGTTGTCACTTTATTTTCTTCGGCCATAGTCTATTTACATTAGTAATGCACTTAATTCAGATTCAATAAACACCGCATGAAGGCATACAATTGTCACTTATTAAAACGGAGCATTTGTTGCACACCGCTTGCTTGCTCGAAGCAAAAAGAACGATTTGTTTTAAACAATTCAACACAAAACCTTGGCAAATATTTTTGCTTGCAAAAAACACAAAAAAATACTGCTCACAAATACAATGCGGGAATAATATGCTACTTTATTCCCCCGGCACACTAAAATGACATGGTTCAAAACTTGGCTAAGCAAAGCTTTAAATATCGCCACGAGGTGTCACTAGCAGATTTAAAAGTACGGGAATAAAATACTACTTTATTCCCTCAGCACGCTGAACTGTCAAGGTTCAAAACTTGGCTAAGGAGCGCCAGATTTAAAATTTTTCACCGACTTTAAAGACAATGGACAATAATCAACAAAAACAATTAATATAAGCAAGCTGAATTTGTCAATTACTTCTCAAAGTAGGACTATTTCGGGAATCACTCCTGTTTTACTTCTTAATCTTTAAAATGAATAAGTCAATGTGGGTTAAAGAATAGATTAAAAACACACTATTTATAATACGTTTATATTCCTCATTCAATTTAACTTATCCTAAAAAAAATACCAAAGAATCATAACATATCTTTAAATAAGTTGAAGCTTCATTAAATATGCAAAATCTTAAACTAATATTGAATAATTGTTTTAAAGCCATTCTTCATTAAGATAACGATTTTAACTGTATGTCGTAGCTGTTTCACGGTGATATGCAAAATTACTGCATTACATACATTAATATCTATTGGTTTCCGATAATTAGTTGCATTGTTATTCTGCGCTTCATTAAACATTAACGTACTTATGAAATTAACAAAGTTAAACCAGACGTAATACGACGCAAACATTTTGTGAATGCGACTAATCTACATAATAATGTCCGTTACGTTTAATTAAACCAACACCACATGCTGCTGAGAGATTAACATGTGTCACACCTTATATTCAATTGTTACATATTCAGCTGTTGCTTACAACAAGTAATGCGCGAAAAACTAAATTAAATTGGCTGCTAACTGAACGGGTGATATGATTTTAAAAATGACTAAAGTTGCAATTTGCGTTTAAAACCTAAAACAAAAATATAGCGCATTCGGTTTGAAATCATAGCTAGATCTACAAACATTACTAAACAACAGAATAATAAATACTTATTTTACAGTGGTACTTATCAATTATTATTTGTTTGGTTTACCCCGCTCGCACATATCATTTCCATTATATTCGAATCATATCGTCTCGCATTATCCATTTTATCAATCGTTCTTATTTCTAAATGTGTGCAATAGAACTTGGAAACCTGATCAGCTTATTTAATCGCAAATTCACAGATACTTTAGCGTTTGTCACCGTAAGTGGATTTGTATCGTTTTAATGGCACTTTGTTCAAATTATTACCCATGCCTTATAGGTCCAACAAAAATATGCATATTTAAACTATTGACCGTTCACGTTAAAAGTAAAACACTACAGCAACAAATATTTCAAGCTGTTCATTGCAAATAAAAGCCACTCGCTTATGTGCCACCTATTTGTAAATAACATTGTACATCAATATTCTTGGGTTTGGTGATTGTCAACAGTTAGACTCTTTTTCAAAGCGTTTCCGTTCGTAACGCGAAATGATGTGTGAATATTATAAATCTGGTGTCTGCTTCTTGTTCCGATTTCTTTGTCGCTATGGGGCATATAGTTTAGTTCTTAAAAAGCTAAAATTTTATAATGCATCATCCTACAACTAAATATAATAAATACCATTAGTTATCCCATGAGCTTAACGCCTGAACAGAACCAAAACTACAATGAACAGCTACAGTACACGCTTATCCTAGTAATTAACATTCTTATCAACATAGATATAATTATGTAGTACAATCCCGGCATAATTAATTGAAGGTTTAATTTTATAGCATTTAGCCTGTGTGCTCGTTTGTTAACATTAATTTGTTGCTACTATTATTGACAATGTCGTGTCTGTTACGATCATCTTGGTGCTTAGAAGAGACGTACGAAAGGTACATGCCCATTTATTATTCATGCTATCTTAAATCCGCGAAACATCCGTTGCTTATCCTTCCATTCATATCTTTGTTGAGTACATAGTTTAGTTTACGAATATTGTTTATTATATACAAAATAGTAATTTTAATTAATGGTTGATGTGAAATTCTTATGTGAATCATTTGTTACGGAATGTAATTCTAACGCTCAACTAAAATATAAATTCGAACTCTGATAGTTCCCTATTCGCGCTAAACAATTAAAATTGGCATGTATTTTTACACATGTACCTAATATGTTCAACTGCTCAATTTCCCGAGTAAAATACAGTGGTTGCATTGTTTCCTTAAATACAAATAGATACTAAATGTATAAGTATGAACGTAAAAAGTAACAAAATAATAATGTTATAAAGTGATTAAAACAAAAAATATAGAAAATTATGGGAAAATATGCTTTTGTGTATGGATATCGCTCATTAGCAAAAAAAGCTGCGTTTGTTTTTCCATTCGCTCAAAATGAAAGAACTCACGAATGATTCCAGTCAATAAATTAGGGTTAAAATGAAATCACTTCTGAATTGATTGGAGTTCTGGTTTCGTTTCTTTGTTTTTCTTCATTCTGTGTTTGCTTCTACGCGCTTAGAAAAGATTTCAATTTAACTGTTACGAATCTTGACTAGACAATGACTTGTGCATTTTGTCGTATTGGAATGTAGTCCCGTTTCGAAGACTAGTTAGTGTCGTTTAGTATCCATTTTAAAATGATTCACAATTGTGCAAATACTATAAGCGAAAATAAAATCATTTAAAACCATTGAACAGCACCAAAAATGTACATTATTCTTATTCTATTTTGAATTGTTTGTTTTTGGACTGAAGCATTTGGATGGAAATCCGGCCACAAATTGGCTGATGTTTCCATTAATATTTGTTTAGTGCTGCACTATTTGCCTTACATATTGTCCAATTGTAGCGGATTATTTATAGTAACTTATAGTCATATTAAATGATGTAATTCGTCATTGTGAGAAATTTAAAGCTCTAGGATTTCTTTTACATATAGTTCGCCAAAAATAACTCGAGATCTTTAATATTTTCAATGTGCTTCGAATATGTAGTCGCATTTTTGTCATAATCAGTCCAATCAGTTGCTGTTAGCTTCATTTTGTCTATATTGGCCCAAATTCAGATTAATATCTCCGAATTTCGTAATATAATGTAGCAATACTAACGTTTCTACAGAGACTGATACAAAACATTTCAAATCAATCAATTGCCAATTAGTTAATCCCATTTCCAACAACTAATGTCTTAGTGCAATACTGGCAAGCCTAAGGGAATATTGAAATATAAGTGATGGCATATCAAAAGCCAACAAATAAAACTTTCGAAGCTAATAACTAACGGTCATTTTTTCTAAAAGGCTACGAGACACCAAACGTGAGGCAAATTGCAATATACATCGTTAAACCGTAGCCAATGATATTGAAATTTGCATGCTGTGCAAAGTGCTCGGTCCCCGAGTTGGCGCACATCAAACATTATTACATATTGGTTTAAGTTTTCTTGGCGGTTGGTTGAATTTAGTCATGTTCATAATAACGATATTTGGCAAATTAATATTCCACAACTCTCTTACGTCTCGTAAACAGTAAATTTGGATGAATTTTTGATGCTCTTGTATTTCCTTAATTACTTTGCACTTAAGTATTTCCGTACGCTAATTCTTGTAATGTAGATCATGATCATTGAGGATGAAAGTGTTGTCTACCTTCGTCCGGCGCACATCACTGCTTCTTGCAGCGATTGTTCCTTCTTCCCTAAGCGAAATACATTACTTTTTTCGTGTCTGCGTGTACAGTGATTGCACGTGCCATTGCTCCAGGCGTACGATCTTCCGACGAACCTGACTGATGAGATCCTTCGCCACTAAAAGATCGAATGATTGAATTAGTTCATGTCGAACGAGTTAGATACAACAATAAACTGCAAGATAACGAACCTGTCGTGTTCCTTCTCAACCAAATGATATCTTGCCCGGAAGGCAACCAGATGGGCGTAATAAGCGGGTGCGGGTATCGATACAGAGCGCGTACAACGAACGTACGTGTGGCACAGCTGGTACGTTAAGCACTGCAATNGAACCTGTCGTGTTCCTTCTCGACCAAATGATATCTTGCCCGGAAGGCAACCAGATGGGCGTAATAAGCGGGTGCGGGTATCGATACAGAGCGCGTACAACGAACGTACGTGTGGCACAACTGGTACGTTAAGCACTGCAATTCGTCCGAATCCAAATGGGAATCATCCCACAGGACGTGATAATGAGACGGTCTTGATGTACCCTACAACGCAATAATTCGAATATACCCACTCATCGAAAATAAGAATTATGGAACCAAATGAAATATACCTGAATGCCTTGGTGGCTGCACAAATAGAAATCAAATTCTGTAGGATGCGTGATGCCAACATCAACGGTTGTACCAGCAGGTATATTGCCAGACTTTCCGCTCTGTTCCTTCTTGTCAGCGCAGAACAACCGCGTGTGATGTCGTTTCTGCACAACAATGAACGTAATGCCAGGGTGATAGTCGGTCTCCAATTTAATGCACGCTTCACGTATAGCGACGAGTTCGTGCTGCAGGAGTTGCAAGAATTGCCCCTCGGAGACGCCGTCACGATATAAAATAATACGATGTGGTTTGTAGCCGCCAGTAGCTTTGTAGAACATTATTAACAATTCCCTGGAAATAATAGCAAATTAATGAGAGTTCATTTAGGATTTTAAACATTAAATTATGGAAAACTTACCGAACCATGGAACTTAATTCTTGAATTATCTCTTGCCGATGTTGTTGTACTCTAACGGTGGCCGCATAACGTGAAGGATGAGCGTCCATCGAACCGACAACAGCTGCAATCGATGGCTTCTTGTTATCCCCAGCTGGTGGATGAGTTACATCAGCTCCAAGGAATATTACAGGTTCGTTGAATATCTGTGGAAAGATAATGTTAATTTTGTAATTAATAATCTTGTTGGATGTTCACTCACCTTCGGTCTAATTGATGGCACAAGAATCGAGTTGATACCACCGAGTTTTACATTAATTTTGAGACATAAATTGGACAGGGTTTGCGGCGAAGTTTTGTTAACATTCTTTGCTTGTACACACTGCGTGGCCATGCCCAAAACTGTATCACCAACTCGTTTCACCTCAGCATAAACAGGCGTCTTGCCTGGCAGGACAACGACAACTAGCTGCAACGACTGGAATGTGTTCTTCAAGTATCGGAACATCGGTTCGACCTAAAACAACATCCAATTAATATTTGCGCTCTAAGAGAATCGAATAATTTACTTGATCGGGTCCAGTAGCATATTTACAGAAACATGGCTGTCCTATGATAGGCATCCCAGCATCGTTGCTTATTTTCTGCAATTGCTGCGTAAAATTACGCAGTGAATCCTCGCGAACCGTTCGCTGTGGGGCGAAACAAGCGATCGCCCAAACGCGAATCTCAACGCCTGTGAAAAACTGCTTTCCACGCATATCCCAAACACCTTGATTGGGAAGTGCTTGCTGCTTACTCTGCAACATCAGAAAAACTGGTATATCTTAAAAATAACACGACAGAGAATGTACTACAAAAGCGACCAGTCGACGCATTCGATTCGTAATCGATCGATTCAAAAAGCAACCAATACTCATCTTGTGCAAACGTTGTTAAACTATAAGTGTAAGAAAATAAAAATAAAAGATGGAAACTAACGTGCCAGCCCACCTGTCCGCTAAGGGATGCAACACGTCCACCGTATTGCAATTTAGGGGGTGGGAGTACTCGACCGCGAACCTCCATCATGTTGTTCGAAATGGTCAGGCCGAACTCCTGGACGTACGCGTCGTTGTTGAAATCGGCGCGACGCACCAGGTTGTTGATTTCACGCTCGCGATCTGGTGCAGATCTACAAACAAAATATCATTTACTATGGTTGCTTATAATAAAAGAAATGGGAAGAAACGATGGGTTTACCTTGCTGTTGCTTTGATCATGGTTGATGTCTGCATGTCGGTTAGTTTCTTGATGCACCGCTGGCCGGCAACGATGTTGCACACCTCGAGCGGAAGATACGTGTGCTTGTGCTCCTGCCCGACTTGCAGGCACGGAAGGTGCGGATAGCGCAGCTTCATTTTGTACTTGTCCAGAAAATACTTCGCCACGGTGCATTCGACCGTCTGCCCGTTGTCCAGCTGCAGCGGGAACGACTGCATCTGTGCTGGTCGTCGAGTCACATTGCACACGCGATACTTGCGTCTCATAGAGCCGCAATGCGTGATCTCGATCTTCAGCCCTTTGATCTCCTTGGTGAATTTGACGCGCTGCGAGTCGGTGAGTGGCTTGCGCTGCTCGGTGATGTCTCGAATGTCGAGCACCTCGCACATGAACTCGATGACTGGCTGTGCCTTATAGAAGGCAGTCGCTGAGACGTCGATGTTGAGCATCATCTTCCACTGACTGGGCCGGACAGACTGATGGAAGCCGAACCAGACTTCACGTCCACCACCGAGTGGGTGGTAGTAGCCCTCCGGGCTGCTGAAGAAGCTGCGCCCAACAGGCGTGTAGCTCATCGAGGGTAGATGACGCATGACGACGTCGAGTGCGAGGATCGCTTCATAGGGGATCTGTCGTGTGCGACCTTCGAGAGCTTCCTCGAGGCTGTACAACGAGACCTGTGCGACCCATTTGATTGAAACGCGGAAAAGGCGGTCCTTGCCTTCACCTGGCAGCGTCACCTCGAGCTCTTCGCGGGCGTTGCCGATGGGTAGTGGGTCTCGCGTGTATAGATTGCTGCGGCCATCGAATACGGGCTTCAACGAGCCGAAGATTTTTGTGTACGCATGCACCATCGTCTCTATAATTTCCCTATTCACCTACAAAAAAGAACAAACGAATTAGAGATTGTAGTCATCATAATTCAAGCAAATAAGATGCTTTATGGTAGATTTCTCGAGAATGCTATGATTTTTTCAATTGTTTGGCTGTCTAGCAGTAATTGATCAGTATGCTTGGCATCTCTAATTGTTACCTTTCGTGGGCATTTATCCGGCTGGATGTTGACATCGTAGTGATGGACGAAGCCGCGTGGCATTGTGATCTGAAAGTGGTTGGCCTTTAGGCCGATGGGGCGGCCTTCGCGGCCAAGATTCGGCCGACGAGGGCATTGGAATAGTGGAGGTTCTGCTGCCGAAATAGTGCCGCTTGCAACCGCGCCGGGAAGTGCCACCGCCGTGCTGGTCGTGCCGCTGGGTGTGGCGCCTCCAGACGAAAGCGGATCCGAAAACGTGGTCTGCGTCGTCGGACTGCCACTTTGCCGTGGAGGGCTTGCCTGCCATGACTCTGAAACAGCAAATCACCAGGTCGATCAGTAAGTGCACATCAATCATAGAGTCAGTGTGCAAACACAATCAATTTCGGAAATCGTTATCTCCCAATTTTGGACGATAAACTATTGAATAACCGCAACGATTTTAATTCATCACGAGGAAGCTTTTCCGCAAATACAGAAAAATCAATATATTTGATTTAGATAATGAAACCTAATAATGCGGCCTTGGATACAATATTGAAGTCCTAATCTTATAGCTTTTCACATGTACTTTTAATGCCTTATTCTTCACCTCTTGCAGTTCCAATCCAATCCTGAGATAATTCAATGTCAATACTGATTCATGATAAATTTTCACATTCAATTCAACAATGAATGAATGGAAGGAAATGCAAGCAGCTGATTCTGCAAATAATTCAAGTTTTGCAGCATGTATTGATTACAATGAACCAAATGCAAGAGCAGTCAGCAGATGGGTCAAAGGTCAGTGACCCCTATTGGATGCACTTTTCTAATTAATAAACGGCAGGTTCAACTAGAAATTCAGGATCATTCTGAATGAATTAAGTCAAGACTAACATACAGTTACAACTGAATGCTTGTTGTTTATCCTGTGACTACAAAACAAAGAAAGGCTTGTCATTCATGGCTGATTTGCAAATGAAAATTGCCAAGTTCAATGAAAATCACGTGCGACACGCAGAACTAAATTCCGCGGAAAGTGATGATTCAAATTATTGGTGAGTAATAGAACATTAAAAATCAATCACTCTACATAATTACAAGTCTCACCATGGCAACGAAAAATGTGTTTTTCTAATTGTTTATAAATCACCTGCAAGATTCTAACGGTGTAAGTGGAAAGAATAGCACGCTAGAATCTGGCACGATGCAACAAAAACACAAAGGAACAACGAACAAATGCAACAACAGAAGTCAATGATACTTTTACGCTATTAGGTTAAGTTTTACAACCCAAAAATAGACGCGTCACACTTCAAACGAAATCTAAACACAAGGCTGGGGCTAAAAGGAGCAGCACGCTCGAATCAAATCGACTGGAAGCTCACATCCTGTGCACACACGATATTAATTTAAATATTATGAAACAAAACAATCGCACAGGCAGACGACTGCAGGGAACACAAATAGATGCAACCTCGTTTTGTTCGCACGATGCTCGAGTACGGCCTCAAAAACTCCATTGCAAACGTAAATCGCAATTAATATGCATTTAGCACTTACGCCCTCCTTGCTGGGGATACATTTCGTCTTATAATACCACCGCTAAATCGCACAAAACACTCCACAATTCCAAAAAGTGTCTATATCAGTCACGAAACTCGGCAGACATTTGCAAACTAGGATGTGACGTCACCCGAACAACACGGTTCCAATAAGCCTCGACATACGTCTTCTTCCTATCTCAGTCGCACACGTATTGCCCATAGTAATGTGTGCTCACTCAACTATTAAAGCTTGTTGCACTGCATTTCATTGGTTGTTATTATGCAGGCGCACAACTATCCACACGGGCGTTTTGAAGCGAATTTATCGTTTTAGAATGTTTTCTAAACTCGGGAAAAGCAACTGGATTGAATTTTCCATGTATAGATCGCCGTTTTAAGTGTAATAATACGAATTTAAATGTTTAATTGGAAGATGGGCGCATTGCGCCTGCGCCACTTATGACGTAAACAAGCATTGCTAGATGTGATGCACGCACAAAACAATGACGGCAGCAGCGTATGCACTCAGGTGCAAATTCAATATCAGCTCAATAATATTAATTTAATTTAATTTGTTCGTAGCTTACCCATTGGTGGTGGTGGTATGTTGTTTTGAATGGTCGAGTGTTGCGGTTGCGGTGCATGAACGCCCTGACGATGGAATAGTGTCGTTAAATCAGTTTGGAGAATTTGCTGGATTCCCGGCGCTTGCATCGTTCGCCCCTCGGTTTCGGACAACGACATTATAGCGTTGATCTGCCAAATAGAAAACAAATCAATAAGATATGAATATTAATAATTACATGCGAGATCATACAGTAACATTTAATTTCAGATTGAACTTCTATTCAGCCAGCAAGATAGGCAACCCACATTACGCCGAAATGTGTTTACCTATAAATTTCGCAACAACACCAAATCGCACGAACATCAATTTAATTGAATTATCGCCTGCGTATGACCCGTTCGAATCGTCTATTAGTGAGCCGTAGCATTCGTTCATGTAATAGTTTCACGATAAGCAAGCTATTAATAACAAAAAACGTAATGTCAATGATGCCATTATACGCGAAGAATTATTACGTCGCAAATTGGCGTGTGGCTATGTCGCGCGTTTTCGACAACAATAACAGGATTGCTGGATGCCGCGAACGCCCTTGGCAAGGGCCGTAGACAGGAGAAATTGATGATTGAACCCGATGGCATCGAGCCCATGTCCTAAGACAACAAGATTCAAGGCTGGCGGGCAGATTTTTAGGTCCAATGCGCTACGAACACATCGAAACGCGACGCGGAGCTTCTGCCGCTTCGGCCTGTACGTACGCGTTCCGGTTTGCCCGCGACACGCACACAGCGAAGCACAATTCGCCAGGACGAGGAACACTCACCTATATATCCTTTAAATGCATTTGACACACAATGGAAATCCGACAAGTGCATGCACTAATACACAATTGAGCGTTTTTCACCTGTTTCAATTCAGTGGAGAACGTCCAAACGCGATTAATTCGCCATATCTTGGCCGCGCTAGCACTTGTTTTGTATGTGTCTAGAGGTCCGTCTGGCGCTTCCCTCGCCGCGAAGTAGCACGCTGCTGGGCGCTTGCGCCAATTAAGGCGACCAACAAAACTTTCGCGTTGTGTCGGCGGCGTTGGTTGGCTGAAATTCGCAACTCAAGCACTCGCATGCACGCAGCGAATTTTGATTTTCAGCCTGGCGGGGTTTCAAACGTCGACTTTCCCACGTTCGCACATCGTTCACGAACTTAACTGCTGTCTTGGGTGACGATGCCCGGCTCAACGATGGCTTTTAGCGCACTTTTAGTGCTGCAACAATTAATAAGTGTCGTTGCCTGTTTCCTAGGTTAGTTGTTTGCTTATCACACATGCAGGCGACGAGGACGACGGCGGCGGCAGCGAACAATTACAGCGAATGCATTGACACCGCGACATTTTTGCAAAATGATCGCGTCTCTCGCTCGCACTCGCGCCCTAATATCGAGGCTTCGGAGGCTTCTGCTTCTTTCTGGCGGCTGCAAGAGTTTGATTTTCTTGTTTATTGATCCCACCAACTGTCTGTTGATACACAACACACGTCGTGGGCGACCTTGAATTCCGTGCGCGGAATTTTCTGTACGTTTCGCACGTCCAGCGCGAACGAAACATTATGCCCTTGCGCACTGACCTTCAATTTCACTAGGTAGTGGAAAATCGATGCAGCTGCGTAAGCGATTACCTCGCGCAATATTCGAATCCTTACAGGCAATAAAGCTGGGTGTCCATGGTTACCAACAGTTCCACCACCATCAGTAATAATAATCATCATAAATAAACAGTGCTGTTCATTATAATTATAAGTATTTTTTTATTACTGCCAGCTTAACATAATAATTTAACAGTATTGTATTGCTTAATGGTAGGAGGATGCACATTTACCTTGCATCAAAAACAATCACTAAAAAAACAAATATAGCAAGTTAATAGTAATAAACAAATGTGTGTGAATCATATGTACTTACATCTTTTTGTTCTCTTCTTGTACATGATACGATATCCACACTCTCTACAACGGATTGGATCACGGGATCGGATTTCATTCTCTTTATGGCATTCTGTAAATAATATTTGTTGAAATTCAATGCGTTTGACGGCATGGGAAATTGCAAAATAGTCGGTAACATAACCTAAGCTTTGAACAAGTACTTAAACACTCACCTCCACAAATATATATCATAGGAGCCTTAGATGTAGCTGATTCTTTGCTTGAAGGCTCCGACATTTTCTGGATTTAGGTGTAATTATTTATTACACTTTACTTTTTCATATAAATTCACAAAAATTATGCTATCACGTTGTTTACCAATTCAACCGTTTGTGAGGTTGACGTTTGCAACGTTGCCACGCCAAAGTCCAGCGAAGCGGGAATAAAATCAAACTTTACTCCCTTTACGTATAGTAGTGTTTTTATGAAAACAGCGGAAAATGTATTCAATCTTGCTTATATTATTTGCTAAATTAATTTCTTAAATAAATCCAATAATGGGTAATTGTATAAAGTGTGGCTAAAATTGCATATTAATTATTAAAAGAAGTAGCGACATTATCGACTCGTGATGGAACTATTTCTACCAGAGAATTTCTACCGTGGAGGGAATAATGTCATTACTCCCTCCACGATTTCTACCATTTTGTAACCTTTATGACCTTGATCATACCGTGAAGAAATTCATTGTACTCCTTTTTGTTGTTCTGGCCGTAGCAACCTACAAATCATTTTATTTTATTTAGATCATTGTGAAAGCATATCAAAAGAATATAATGGCTTCATCTCTTGAAAATTTGGAAGCTCAACTTGAATTATTCGCCGAAAATGTACGCCAAATCCATATTATCGTCAGTGATTTCCAACCCCAAAGTCAGAATGTTCTCAATCAAAAATTGTAAGTATAATTTTAAAATTCAATCAGGCTTTTTGAATATATTATTAAATGATCTGCAGGCAGTCCTTAGTGCATGGACTTCAAGAAGTGGACAAGTTAAAGACACAAGTGCAGGATGTACATGTTCCACTAGAAGTATTTGAGTACGTAATTGCAAATTGCAGTATTTATAGCAGGCTAAATTAAAATTAAATTGCAGCTATATTGACCAAGGAAGGAATCCACAATTATACACAAAAGATTGTATAGAGAAAGCCCTTACTAAGAATGAGCAGGTCAAAGGGAAAATTGATGCCTACAGGAAGTTCAAAGCAAATATGCTGGTAGAGTTAAGCAGGACATTTCCCAATGAATTAAACAAGTACAGAGCAATTAGAGGAGATGAGTAACTGCAGTTTGTGGTTATGACATTTAATAAGTAAGGAAAACAATTACTAGGGTTCTTTGTAAAGAATAATATAGACTAAGCTAATTTATCTGTGTATAAAACTGTGTATTTGTTTTATAAACTTGTTATAAGCAATACTTATGATAGCAGTACTTGATTATTACAAGTTAAAACTCCTGATTGCCCCAACGAATCTAAAACAAGCGAAAATCATAAGAAATCAACGTGCAACATTGTAATGGCCAAGGAAATAAATGCATTTGTGAATTAGAAGGCACTTACGTCTGTTCTGGCTTTAATTTTTCGATCAATCAATCCGCACAAGGTCTCCGAACGCACCGACAACGAATCGATCTTTTCAATCAACTGCTGGTAGGGACTGAGAGGCTGGGCGCCCATGACGACGTGTCCCAACTTGGAGTCGATCTTGGCGTCCAAGCGCGCATTGCGAATTAAATTAACGATCCAGCATTCAGCCTCGTCCGGATTCATGTTTAGCTTCTCGGCCAACATGCCAATACTGATACATTGATGGATGCGGCAGAACGTCTCGAAGATCATCAGACGTGCATTCTCGACGAATTCATCGAGGCACGAGATGAGGAAGAAGTCATTGAAGACGACGGTTTGGCATTCATGCAGTTTTTGTCGGGCACCATCAAAGTCAAAGTTGACGTACAAATGCTCCAAGAACTCAGTGATGGGATCCTTGTATGTGTAGCTTTCCTGCTGGATGACCTTAACCAGATCCTTTAAAGCCGATCGGCGGCCACGATTGATGATTACGGCGGTCGCCAAATAGCGCAGGATGTGCGGGCACATCGTCTGAATGGCGTTGAGATAGTGGGGTCGATACAGGAACATCTCTATGATGAGTTCACGTCCTTGTGCATGATTGAAGAAGACAAATAATGCCCAATGGATCAACCAAGTACGCTGTTGCAGGAGATGCAAATTGTTGCCGCCAAAATGATTTGGGCTGGAGTCAATGTATTCCCTCAGCTTATTCAAGTCCTCAAGAGCAGAGTCCCAGTTCTGTCCAAGAATCTCAGAGGCAAGTTTACCCCAAAGAACACTGATGTAGTTCTTATCATTTGGTGGAAGGACCAACATGCAGAAGTACAAATATGAAGTTGAGACTGAATAGTTGCCACATTCATATCTGTACTTGGCCAGCTTATGCAAGCTTTCAATTTTGTTGATTTCAAACTAAAACATTAATGTTACTACTATTTGATATTTTGTAAGAGATAGAACTTACATTGTATTCCTTAGATAGGAAGTTAATCAATGCTTTGGAGTCCCTTAGATTCTCCATACTTGACATGGCTTCTGTATTGACCATAATCTGCAAAATTGCTTCAACTTCCTGTTGCAGTTCCTGCAACTGTGAGACAACATGAGCTCGCCTAGCCTTCAATGTTTCAGGGACTTCCTCTTTGGGGTAGAGCTGTTTCCTGATATCAATTGTGTAATCAATCATGTTGGTTTTGCTAAGAATATCCAGCTTAGCTTTGAGAAGCTCCGTTTCATCGTAAATCTACAATGGATGAAAATGGTGAAATAACATAAGGCCTTTGGACATAACCTTTAATATTTCATACCTGTTTTGCGGACAAGAATTCAAGAAGTGGAAACACTAAATGGCGATCCAGATACTGGGCCATTCGCGTCGTTAAATCGAATTGCGCCATTACGTTCCTCTGTTTTTGGATAATTAGTTATTTAATTCAATAAACTAGAAATTACAAGCAGCCACCTTAGCGTGGTGAACTACCGGAGAAAAGATGAACTTCATTGCCATCTTGTCATTTTAGGCCTTGGCGGGAATAAAGTTCCACTTTACTCCCTCCATGCAATTGACTGATTTATCACAAAACAAAGGTGGCGCTGAATTCATTTACTAATTTCAAATATTTCTCATAAAAGCCATCTGCTTCTGTTATCCATGAATTTGTTTAATTATTATTTATTTGGCTCGGCTTTCTAGTATTTATTTATGTTAGATTGCGTGTAGTGTTTCGAATTCAGTAATTTTTACCATAAAATCAGGTAAAAGAGGATATGCAACAAATTGTGATGTTGCTAAGTAACCATGGCGTCGATGATAACAATAAAATAAATTGCGACTTCGAGTGAAACCAATTAATTCATTCAAACGCAAAAATGCGATCTATTCCAAAGTGGTCAGATAAAATTCAAGACTCTGAGAAACAGGAACAATGGTAAAGTTTACTCACATAGAGTTACATCCATAAAATATTTGATTTCTAGCATTTACGACTTGTGTTTTAATCCTGATGGAACCCAATTAATTGTTGCAAGTGGAAAAAGGGTATTGGTTTATGATACAACTGATGGGTCACTTATCCAAGCACTTAAAGGGCATAAAGACACAGTGTACTGTGTCCACTATGCTAAGAATGGCCAGAAATTTGCAAGTGGAAGTGCTGATAAGACTGTTATTATTTGGTCAAACAAATTAGAAGGACTGCTCAAATACAGCCACAGTGATGCTGTGCAATGTTTGGCATATAATCCACTATCCAGCCAACTTGCATCATGTGCAATTAGTGATTTTGCTTTCTGGAGTGCTGAACAGAAGGCTGTGCAGAAGCACAAAATCAATTCCAGGATTAATTCCTGCTCTTGGACCAATGATGGACAATATCTTGCTTTGGCATTGGGGAATGGTTCAATATCAATTAGGAATAAGGTAATTCGAAAATAATAATAACAGTACTTACTGGATTTACTATTTTACAATCTACTACTATTTTTTAGTTGGGTGAAGAAAAGGGAAGATTTGAGAGACCTGGAAATCCGCCAATCTGGGCAGTTTCCTGGAGTACTTCTAATGATGATCAGGATGTATTATGTGTTACTGACTGGAATAAGATGTTGACATTTTACACATTGGGTGGAAAACTAATTGGAAAAGAGAGGAACATAGGTTTTGATGCTTTAAAAGTCAAGTATTTCTCTAAAGGGGAATTTCTTGTCATCTGTGGCAGCAATAAAGCATGTAACATGTATACTAAAGATGGAATCAAATTGGGATCCATTGGAGATCAACAAAACTCATGGATTTGGTGCTGTGCTGTTCATCCAGAAGACAATTCAATGGTATGTTTTTCAAATCATTATAATTCAGCAATAATTAATTTGATTTCTTAGGTGTTTGGATGTCAGGATGGGACAATAGCTTACTATCAACTAGTTTTTAACACAGTTCACGGTTTATACAAGGAACGATACGCTTTCCGGGAAAATATGACGGATGTAATTATCCAGCATCTTTTGACGGAGCAGAAGGTGCGCATTAAATGCCGAGACTTTATTAGAAAGATTGCAATCTACAAGCATCGCTTAGCAGTCCAATTGCCAGAAAGAGTCGTCATCTATGAATTGTATTCCAATGATGCGAACGATATGCATTATCGAGTAAAGGAGAAAATAACACAGAAACTTGAATGCAGTCTTCTTGTGATCTGCGGGGAGCATTTAGTAGTCTGCATGGAACGTACCTTAAAGAGTATGACTTTTCAAGGTATACAGGAACGTGAATGGATCCTGGAGAGCCCCATTCGGTATATCAAAATCATAGGAGGCCCCCCACGTCAGGAAGGCTTAATTTTAGGCCTGAAAAACGGACAAGTTTGGGAGGTGCATTTGGACAACCCTTTTCCATTGCTTAAAGTCACCGTTCCTGGTTCAGTGCGTTGCTTAGATTTGAGCCAACGCAAACAGAAATTGGCTGTAGTAGATGAGACCGGTTTATGCCAGGTTTTCTCGACGAAAAACGGCGAATTGCAATATCAAGAACCGAACGCAAATAGTATTGCCTGGAATACACAATATGAAGAAATGTTGGCTTTCAGTGGCCCCAATATGTTGTCGATAAAGGTTGAGGATTTTCCAGCTCACAGACAGAAGTTGAACGGATTCGTTGTGGGTCTCAGTGGTTCAAAAGTATTTTGCTTGAACGGTAGCATTATGACCACTCTGGATTTACCACTGAGCGCACCGATGTATCAATATATCGAAAATAAGATGTTTACTGAAGCCCATAAAGTGGCTTGTTTGGGTGTGACTGATGGGGATTGGGAGGAACTCGCACATTCTGCGCTGGAAAATTTGAATTTCGATATCGCTCGTTTGGCGTTCGTCAAACTACAGGATTATGCGTATTTGGAATTAATTAGAGATCTACAGGATCGTATACGCAAAGGCGACAACAATCCGGATGTTATGATCGGCGATATTTATGCGTATCGCGGAAAATTTAAGGAAGCAGCTCGCTTATATCAGAAAGCAGGACAAGAACATAAGGCTTTAACGATGTATACGGATATGAGGATGTTTGATCAAGCACAGGATTATCTTGGGTCCAATGATAATAGTTTGTTGATAAGACAGAAGGCTGATTGGGCAAGAAATATTAACGAATACAAAGCAGCTGTCGATATGTACTTATCAATTGGTGATTATAAGGCTGCTATTGAAATTTTGGGCGAACAAGGATCCGTTGATCAGTAAGAATCTCCAGAATCATAATTTATTCACATTTCTCTTTAAAATTTCAAAATTATTGCATAGGAGTTAAGGCATTTGTTACATGATTTAATAATTTTTTTTTTTGGTTTAGGTTGGTGGAAGTTGGACGCAAATTGGACCGAGCTGAGCGAGGTCCACTTATCGAGATTGCCGAACATTTGAAACGTTTAAATCAGTCGACTGCGGCTGCTGAAATCTACAAACGTTTAGGAGATTCGGCAGCTGTTCTCTCCTTGCACGTAAACGCCAAAGAATGGACGCAGGCTTTCAGCATTATTCAGTCACAACCGCAACATAAAGCATTGGTTTATGTTCCTTACGCTCACTGGTTGGCTGAAAATGATAAATTTGTCCAGGCACAAAAAGGTAACTACAAATTTCTACCAAAAATACATATTTTATTGAATTATATTTTCAGCCTTTCACAAAGCTGGTCGCCTGGACGAAGCGTTTAAAGTGCTGAATCAATTGACGCAGAACGCAGTTTCAGAGTACCGATTCCAGGATGCAGGATATTATTATTGGATACTTGGACAACAGTGTCTTGAATTGGCTAGAGAAAAGTACAATTTTCGTTGCTCTTTAAAAACTATTCTTTATTAATTAATATTTCAGTACGGAACTACAAACTGAAATGATAAAAAAGTATCGAGAGAACGAGGGGCTGGCAGGAATATTTTATGCTTATCACTCGCTGCATAGATATCTAGAGGAACCATTTACGTCTTTTATGCCGGAAGCGTTGTTCAATATTTCAAGATTCCTCATGACTGAAATTAGTGAATCGCGACCAAAAGGGATTTCACTTTTGTATCCTTTTTTGTCCAATATTAAGGAATCAAGCGAAAATATTTCCATTTACTTACAAGTATGGATTTCTTAAATTATACAGTAATGTGTTATATTGTCTCTCTAAACAAGCAAAAAAGCTGGGAGCAAACAAATTTACCAAACAACTCTTGGACAGAATGCAAACGTTACGGATTCCAGCAAAGTTCCAGGAACAAGTGGAACTAGCTACAATTTCTGCACGTGCTCGTTCCTACAGTGATCCAGAGGATTTGCTGCCCATGTGCTACAGATGCTCGACCTACAATCCTTTAGCAGCCACCAGCAATCGGTGTGTCAATTGCGGGCAGAAATTTGTCCATTCCTATGTAAGTTTCGAAATCTTGCCGCTCATCGAATTCGAAATAGATGCAGCAATTACTGACCAAGAGGCAGTCAGACTAATTGAAACACCGCCTGGAGACAAAGATATCTCAACGCCTGATGAGTGGAGACAGGAAATCAAAGAAAATGTGGAGACGTTGCAGTTGGATGATGATTACAATGAGCCAATTGATCCTTTTGCTACTAAACAACATTTTGCTGTAAGTACCATGTTTTTCTTGATAAAACAGATAATAATTGATGCTTTAAAGGACGTAACTACAAAGGAATTATCCTCCGCGGTTTTAAATCGCAAAGAATTGTTGGGTTTGGATAGTTCGGCTGTTTTAATTTGCAAACATCCACCGCCTTTGCGATATCAGTTTTATCGCAATCTACTACCAGACTTGCAGATTATAATTTGTGAATATTGTTTCAAAGCATTCCATGTGGATGATTTTGAATTGCAATTGCTACAAAAGGGATATTGTCCATTTTGTAGGTCCTCGCCTGAAACAAATATCGTTGACGATGAATTGTTAGGATTTTAATCAATAATTGATACAGTTTACGATTGTTTAGACGTTTAACTCACAAAATAAACAGCGCACAGTTTATTGAGGAATTTTGAAAATTCGCGCTTTTTCCTTGATGAGGTGGCGCTAAGATCGCCATAGAAAATGGTTGCCGTCAGCTTCCGTCAAGTTGCTCTTTCCGGCCATCTTTCTTTGCTAACGCGTTGTCGTGAGGTGAGTGTTTACTCTGCTGAGTATTTTAATTTTCTAAAATAGTTTTCATTCAAATGCATTTATTAAAGTAAATTAAGAAAGTTAAGATCATTAAAGTTTTCTAAAATATTAGTGTTGAATAATTGGAGCTTCGACGTGTCCAATTTTTCGATCCATGTTTTCTAACCACAAAACGTGTTATAGTTTCACGTTGTAATTTTTCATTTGGCTTTTGTTGCAGTTGAAACAATGTCGTCCCATTTGGTGTGGAGTATTATCCGTGACAGGAACGCTTTCCTGCTGAAGAAGCGCAATATTGATAAGCCATTCAGTACTGTAAGTACGTATAAAGAATATTTTCTGTTTTGTTATAATTCACATGATGATTTTCACCAAGATCTCAGAAGGCCATGAAGTCAACTAAATATCTGCAGACTGATTTGTTCTTTTTCTATCCTAATAAACAATGTGTGATTTATAATGAACTAAAATTAATTTGGTGTTGTTTCAGGAAACAAGCAACCTGACCAACCTGCATTCATACAGATACAATGGATTGATCCACAAGAAGTCTGTAGCTGTTGTTGATGCACCAGATAAGAAAGGTTTCACTGTTATCTACAAAAGGGCCTCAAAACAGGTTGTTCTTTGGTGTTTCTGCTTTATTAAAAGTTATATAAATATGGAATATGTTTTCAGAGCAAGCCCAGGAAGAGCACTGTGAAGGTCACAATGAAGAGTGGACCAAGGAGGTCTCTGTTCAAGCTTAAGCGTTTAATGAGCAAGAATAAGTACCGTACCGATTTGACTAAGGTAAGTGCAATTTTTAGTTTTTTTTGGGGGGATGAATTTGCAAGTTGTGGTACTTTCAGGTTGCCTTACGTCGAGCCAGCGCGGTTTTGAGGTCGCAAAAGCCGATTGCTGCCAAGAAAGCTAAGGCAACAAAGAAGGCAGAATAATTATTTTTATGTACATCAATAATTAATAAAAACAAAAATCTGATGCACACATTTTCTTTCTGATGTTCCCATGCTTTTATTGGACTTGTTCTGATTAATATTTGCCCTGAATAGACTATAGCAAAGATCAAATTATTTTAATACTTTCATTAGTAAAAATATTTGACTTTCATTATAGCAATTAGGAATTTAATTTAAAAGCAGATATGAAATATTAATCTTTATTGGCTGACTCATTGAAGTCTTGTGGAACATACATTTTATCATATACTTTACACTCCTCATGTAAATTTGCCCACCTTTTGGCAACATTTAGATTTGTGCATTTTCTAAAAACCATACAATGCAAATATGGCAGTTTTTCATAAACAATTCGCCTAAAACCCAAGGTAGCTAAAATCCAACGCCATGATTTCATAAACTTTGCATTAGCACCAACATGTTTAGCATCAGGACTTATTATCAGTAAAATTCCTTCATATTTCAACAGATCATAAGCATTCTTACAACATTTCATGCGTAATTCTGGATCTGGAAAGTAATCCAATAACAGACTGAATATAATTACATGATATGACCTTTCTATAAACAATTTTTCACTTTGATTGTTGTGATTTAAGCTACAAGAATCAGTATTTTCATTTATCCTACTTATTGTAACATTTAAAAAATCACATTTTATTACATCCTTGTTACTTGGAGCAATATCAATTGCAGTCACTTCATAGTTATCAAATTGCTTAAAAGGATTGTAGCAACTACCTACATCCAGAAGTTTCAGTTTCTCTGGAGTCTCCAGAATGTTTTCTTTCCTGGATTCCCAATTACATTTCTCAGCGATTTCAATTTCCTGTTCTCTATTTTTAAAAATACCCTTATCAAAATAATTTTGGCATTGCTTATGCACCCAGTTGATTCTAGACTGCGCCTTTGAATTCTCCTTTTGTTGATTATGTGTCCAATGTTTGCAGCTTAAATTTTCCATATATGTTGCATATTTGTTGAGAAGTTCAGTGTCTTGAATGTGCTTACTCCAAGACTCTTCCCAGCCATGTTGTTGCACGTTATGCCTTAGCTTCTTGTGCACATTTTTAATATACGTAGATGATTCCACATGTTCTTTAGTAGCTTTATTATTTCGTTTATTATTCTTAATATTCATGTTATCACCACAGAGTTCTGTGTTATCACCGAGAACTGAGATTTAGGATGAGATATGGGACGTATATCTTTGATTAGCGCGATTAGTGAAACTCGGACAGGGAGTAATATCGAGCATTACTCCCTCCTGGAAAACTACAGTGGTACCCCGATAATGGCCGAGGGAGTAAAGTTGCACTTTTCTCCCGGTTATATATTTTTCTATTAAACAATTATCAAAAATATTTAATTAACAATAATAAATCAGGTTGCTCCCTAGGCACGGTTTCTATTTATTGGTTGAATTATTGAATAAATTGCGTTGAAACTAAAATTGTCCAATATCATAAAAACACGCATGGTGGCGCTAGTAGGCTCATTTCATATTTACATTTGTTTGTTATCAGTTGTTTTTGTGATCTATCAGTTTTTGTAGATTTTATTCAAATGCTGCACTTCTTCAAGTGTAAATTCGTCTTTCATGGCCGGCTGACGTTATCAAGTGTTATCTATCATATTTTTCAGAAATTCTCCACAGGTATTTTAACATATTTACATAATCACTTACAAGACCGTATAATTACTTTATTCATGAAATAAAAACATTTCTTACAAAAGCAATTCTTATTAATGTAGGTAATTGAATTGAAGCAACAATGTGATTCTCATCACATGTTCGAATGCTTCAAGCTGAAATTATTATTACAAACTGAGCTATTAAGAGTAGCAACTTAACAATTTAATCATGTACATGCTTCAATCATGAACTAACATTATGATTTAATTACAACTACATGGATATTTTCATAAATTAAATTTAATAGAATAAATTTTTATATTTCATTGTTAACCTCACTTTGGTGCAAAATTGATTTGGACTAGCATAATACACTTTGGGGACTGATTTGCTAATTTATGGAATGTTATTTGTCCTGATTGGAGATTCATTGTATGATATACTCATGCCTCAGAGTTTATGCTCTATCACCTGAATTACTGCTCATATTCTCAGATGCCAAAGGATCAAGTTCTGCAAATAGACTTAACCAAGACATTTGTGATGATTTCTGAGCTTCACTAGATTCTTTTTTGGTACTTGTGGGATTGCTCTCCTTATTTGTGCCCATTCCTATTTGCATTGATGTTAAGGCATTGTAATCTTGTTGCAGGAGTGAGGAGGGCATAAATTCACTTGCAGTAAAAGTATCTGCAGATGTACTTGCTGTTGCTGCAACTGTTGATGGCCAGTGAAGTCCTGCCAACATGGATTGCATTGATTCCTCATTCATGGAAGATTCTGGCTGCACCGGTGGACTGAACTGGGAGAAGTCTTCACCAAGAAGATCATTACTTATGGATGCATCACCCGTGGGAACTGTTTTTTGATCTAGTGAGCTGAAAGGTTAGTAATTATTAATTAGTAATTTGGCACTTTCAATTATTATAAGTAGTACCTATGATCTGCCTTGCCCTCCAATGAATTTGGTTTCTTGTCATCAGTATACTCTGAATTGAAGAAGGTTTTCTTATCTTTATCATCTGTTCCTTCATTGTTTCCTTGGTCATTGTGTGGTGCAGATGTAGAGAGTTCTGAGACAATGTGGAAGTCATAGGGTTCCACACATTGCAGCCTACTGAGTGCAACAATCAGGGTGTCATAGGATTTGTTGGAGAACACTTTTAAGGACTTTTGGTATCCCACTAAGGCATGTGAAAACATATTGCACCTGGCAGCTGCCAACAGGTCGACTTTCTGCAGGCAGGCGAGCATGAAACGATCAAATTTTACTTTGGTGCTGCGCACATATGCTTGAGCTTTTCTAAATTTCTCCAGGCCATGCCCAGTGTCTGGGTCCAATTGCGAAGACACCGATTTCATCCAACTTAGAGCAGCTCGATATTCGGTTCTCGCCTTTTCCATCTCCATTACAGTCATTCTTGTATCGGACACCGCTCGTCCTCTAAACGTTTCGACCTCATGGTGTAATCGTACCAAGGGTGGTCGCAGTGTGAGCCGCTGATGGCCAGAATATGCTAAGGATTTGCCTGCAATTGCCAGGATCTGCTTAGCAGACGCGTTTTTCTCGTTTTTGCCGCATTCCTTCATGTAGCGTCCGCACGCATTCTCCTCCTGTGCCAACAAACAAATGCGCTCTTGGTAGATGTCGATGACTTTTTGCAATTGTGCACAACTTTCCGCTATGGATCTAAACAATTCGAGTTTGGCGTCGAGCTCCGCGTCTGACGCGACGATGCATTCGTCCTCTTTGCCGCCGAATTTGCGTGAAACCGATTTCTTTGTTACCCAATATTGTTGCATCGTCTTCATTTTGCGCACTTACTTTGAGTCGCCGAACCAATCAAACGAGTTAAACTAGTTTTCCATCTTTTCCACCAAGGATACTGACGTGTGAAGCGTTTTGACATTGTTGACATGGTTTTTTCGGCTTGTTAAAGATTTCTGTTGGTGTTTTTCCATGGCGTGGGGGCGCCATATTCGTTTTATCCTTGGAAATGCTAGCCCTAAATTAAGAAGGCTTTTCAAATTCATCATTCTTTAAGAAACTTCTCAACTTGCGTTAAAGTTCGGAAGATTATTAGCTATGAATTTTCGAAACTACAGCATTCTATCTTGTTTTTAACCAAGGATACGATGGCGCCACATGGATATAGTGCACACTTACATTTTCAAATATAATTTTTTTCATTGGAAGGTAATTAATCCGTTAATCTGATTAAAACAATTAAATGTCGCATTTAATTAACATAACGTTTTATTTCACATCCCTTTAAATGCAAAGAGATTTATTTTTGATTTATAAAATCCAATCATTTGTTGTTCCATTACAATTTGGTACGTCATAAATAGCTTGCTGTCGATAAAATTATTTGTTCCAAATGTTAGTAGGTTTATTAGTTAAATATTATTGACAACGATAAATACTATCAGCATCAGTCTACACATCACATTCATGTACATGTTTCTTTATTATGGACTGCCTGTTCCCAATATTCGTCGTGTTTTAGTTTCGTTTCTCATTTTTTACTTAGCAATAACAGCTGTCTCACAGTTCAGCGAATTGCGCCAGAGTCGCCTTCACTCTTAAAAGTCATTCAGAGATTTAAAATCATTTAAAATGTCACCTACAATTGAATGATTATACCTATCGAAGATCACGCTGTCGGCAGTTGTCGAAACGAGTTGGTGGAGGATGTTGATCATGCCCAATTCCTTTAGCTTGCTCTGCCTTTCGGCGGCGCCCGTCTCGCCCTTTCGTGCCAAATTCCCCACACAGAAAATAGCGGCCACCTGCAGGCCTGGCGACGGGTGCGTCATATAATCCTTCAACTTCTTCAATACGTCCTCGTTCTCCATGATGTGTTCCTTCGCTCGTTCGCCATCGGCGATATTTGCTAATATACATAAAGCTTGTTCTTTGACCTGCCATCAAAATTGTTATTCAGTTAGGTGTCCACTAAGATTGTATTGAGTGTGTAACGTACTTCGGGAGCGTGCGCGCCCTCAAGGACCAATATTACAGCCTGCATGACCTGCGGTCCGTGCAGAGTCATCATGTTGTCGGTGTGTTCACGTGGCGAAACGAGATTTCGCAACAAACCGAGCGTCTTCATTAGCACTCGCACGTCCGAGTCGGCCAGCAAGCGGAAGATTTGATCGGTTTCCAGCGCGGTTAGAATGTTGGACTTCACTTTTTGGTCGGACTGAAACGCTAGATTCATTAGCGCCCAAATGCCGTTCAGCCGTAACGCTGGCTCAGGTCGCGTAGTTAAGGTGGCCAAGAATTGGATTACACCTTGTTGGATCATTGATTCCTTGGCTGGTGAGAATTCCAGCAGGAGATTGCATAGGGCGGACGAAGTCGCACTGAGTAGTTCCAAAGATGTTGATCCTGGCGTAATGTCAAGGGCCATCGTGGCTACCAAAAATAGGCTTTAATATTCTTAATAACAAAGTTCGTAAATAGCTTGACAAGAAGCAAATAACTGGTGCAATCGATTGACAAAATTCGTACCAACCTTGTAGCAATTGCATTATCGGTTTCCAAACGGTGTGGTCTTGAAATGTCGTTCGTAGCTGCTGAACGGATCGACTGAGAGAATGCAGACATCGAACGGCAGCCAATCGGACATCATCATCATTATCAGCCAAGCTTTGAACAACGCGCTCCATAAGCAATTGCGTTTCGATGATTCGCTTTCTGATGTCCTCATCGTTAGCACCCAACGATGCAAACGCCCGGAAGGCCGCTTGCCGCGACAGGGAGCCCTCGCAAAGCAGTAACTTGGCCAAATTTGATACGAGCTGATTTGATATCGCCGCTGTCTGCTGCAGATCACTATCGACTTCGGTTAAATATGCCAATGTGTTGGCGGCTCGTGCTCGCTGGTCTTCGGTGTGTTCGGTCTGGCATATCCGAACCAGACACGGAAGCGTTCTGTACGTGATTATTGGATCTGCAATCGTTATTGCTCCAGCCCTAAAATGCATGTTAATTGCATATCCTTCAACAAGTACAGATGGCATATGATTACCTATAAATATTGGTCAAGCACCTAGCAGCTTCTAACTGCATTTCAATGGGCCGCTCCCTAGACACTAACTCAACTAAAACATTGGGAATTTTCATATCTTTATATGATGTATTTGCTATTTCACTGGCGGCGGTCCTATTATTGTAGCTCAAAGCGGCGATGCAACAAAGCGTTGGTATGCGAATTGTTAAGTGGTCAACACATACCAGGGATGCCAGAACCTGGGCAGCACCAACTTTACACATGTCATTTTGCTCAACTGGGCCTTTAATTGCAGCTGTAAGAATTACAGCAACACATGATTGTCGCAGCATGGATTCTGTAGGCCCAGCCAATGTCAATAATTTCACCAACTGCTTCAATGTGTATTTGATTTCCCTATTTTTGGTGTCATGTTGAACCAGTGTTCGTAAACAGCAGAGGCAGGCATCAATCAAATTTGGGTCAGACTCTTCAATGACATTCAGCAGCAGGGTGATTGTGTCAGCATTGATGAGTAGCTCAATGTGCTTGGTTGTGCCTTTGGCCAATGAACCAATTGTGACAGCAGCTTCGATACGCACAGGTGTCTTCACATTGCTATCCTGCAATAACTGGAGCAACCTGGGCAATATGCCTTGCTCAATCACACACTCCTTATGCTTGTTTGATCCAATCACCGAATTCTTAATGCAGACAATAGACTGCAACCATTTCTCCTGGTCGGCTGAGTATAGGTCGTCAATGTAGGAGCGCGTACTTTCTACATTCTGTCGGAAATTTACAAATTAAATGCCATGTTTTGTGAGATGTGCAGGTTAGGTTAACACTTACCATGAACGCCATAAATGGGTACATAGCGTCGAGCATTATTCGAAAACAAACGACGAAGAGTTGATGTTTTTTGTGCTCTAAAATTAAACGAAGCTTATGTTTGGGAATTGCTTTTGGCTATTATTGGCGAATTACTTTATCGGTTGCACAACGACTATTTATGAAACCAAAACGTCATTTTGCGTATATACAAAACGACCTAGCGGCGTTCGCAATGAGCTTGTAGCTGAGATACTGTTCGTTGTCCTCGTCGAATCGGGCGCTGCGCTGCGTTGCCATACGCTCAATGAGTGATGTTTGATTGAATTGATTACATGAAGAAATTGCAATTTTATTTGGCTTTAACTGAGATAAGCTGTCTCTGGCTTTAATAATGTCTGTACTTTCTTACCTTACTTGCTATGCTATAATTTAATTCAGATTCAATTAATGTTTCATATCATTATTTGTATTGTTACAGAATCTGGAACTATTGTTTGAACATTCAAATTGATGGTATATGCAGAGACTGGTATATGTTTCTACAGTACCTTTATATGGTATCATATAAATCATTTGTGTAGTGAACAGGTTACATACATGTTGTGGGGCTTTGACAATTTGTAGTTGTATTGTCTTCTGTTGTACCTCTTCTTTCCTATTTAGCTTTAACTTTTGTTCAGCATCATCTCCTCATGTGGGCATCCACAGCAGTCACATATGGTATTGCATAAACATTTTATCTCTATAAATCTAAGATGTTAATGAAGTCATCATAATTTTTCTCTTTTCAGACTCTTCCATATTTTGATGGAGTCACATCTGAACAGGGGCACAAGTTTAAGGGGCAGGGGACATTTGTTCAGCATCATCTCCTCATGTGGGCATCCACAGCAGTCTCATATGGTATTGTATAAACATTTTTTCTCTTTAAATCCAAGATGTTACTGAAATCATCATTATTTTTCTGTTTTCAGACTCTTCCATATTTTGATGTGCCAGCTCTGAACATGGGCACAAGTTTAACAGGCAGGGGACATTTGTACAGCATCATCTGCTTTGGTGGGCGCCCACAGCAGTCTCATATGGTATTGTGTAAACATTTTATCTCTATAAATCCAAGATGTGAACAAAGTCATCATAATTTTTCTGTTTTCAGGCTTTTCCATATTTTGATGGAGTTGGCTTTGAACTTGGGGACAAGTTTAAGGCACAGGCTACATCAGTCTCTTAAGGTAAGGTAAATATGTTATGTTATACTATATGCCATATTTTTTCTTGTTTTAGGATTGTCCATGTTTTCGTTGAGTCTGTTCTAGAAATATGGAGAATTCGAAGGAGCCAGGGACATTCTGAAAGCATCTCAAACTAGTTTGGGCTCCTGCAGCAACCTTTTAAGGTATANCTAGTTTGGGCTCCTGCAGCAACCTTTATTTCCATGGTTGCATAATACTGAAGATGAGTGACTAGGGTAGTTTATAAACAATTATTGTCTGTTCTACCATGCAAGCAATTAATTCATTGATTTTATTTAAGAAATATTTCATTATTTATATTGTTGCAGATTGCAGAGCTAAACATCTGATGGTATATGTTTCAGCAGCAGCTTCATAAGGTATTGTATCAACATATTAGTGTACTGTAGTGTTTATAGATATATAATGTAATCTTTAACAATTTGTAGCTGTGGTGTTCTCTGTTGTACCTCTTTTTTCCATGTAGCTTTGCTTCATATTTAATTAATACTGCAATTCTTTTCTTTAGACTTTGTTCCTCGATTATTTTCTTTGGTTATGGTCATAGTTGGACTAAAATTTATGGCGGGAGAAAAAATCTCAGCCAGGTTGCGAACCGCGGGAATAAAGTGGCACTTTACTCCCGCAGGTTCATAAAAACCATGTTCAAACGGACCGACTATACACGTAGGGAATAAAGCGCAAATTTATTCCCCCACCGTTGCGGGAATAAAGTGTCTCCTTATTCCCTTCTTCTAAAGTCGGTCCGTTAGGATTTGGTTTTTATATCCCCCCGCCCTACAGGGAGTAAAGTTGTTCTTTATCCCCTCCATGTATAGTCGGTTTGATTAGTATTGGTTTTTATGGTTAACCGTAATTTGTGTGGGAAGTCACAAACCCCGATCTAGGTGTAACATGATTTTATGTTGGAGCAAAATTTTGCTGTGAATATTAATATTGTCGTTCACACATTGTGCTCCTCTTCTCATGTGTATCAACATTTTTCGAGCCCGTAGAATTGACTTTGCACATTTTCAACGCGCGAAATTGCCCGAAAATCAGTACTAAGACTATAGTCTTTGCACATTTTCAACGTGCGAAGTTGGTCGAAAAATAGTACCAAGACAATACTCTTTACTTGTATAAATCCTAGTTGTAAACAAAGTCATCATAATTTATCTGTTTTTAGACTCATACACATTTTGATGGAGTCAGCTCTCAACATCGTCACAAGTTTAAGGTGCAGGGGACATCTGGATGGCATCATCCAATGAAGTGGGTTCTGCAGCTCTCTCAAGGTATTGTATAAACACTTTATTTATATAAATCCCAGTTGTAAACAAAGCCATCATAATTTTTCTGTTTTTAGACT
>JARJDZ010005630.1:0-11811 GCA_030264555.1 Aleochara sp. GC000083
ACTTGAATTTGCAAGTATTTTCCGTGCCCTTTGATCAGGTGTTGTAAACCCATCCAAATAATCTTTGCTTTGTTGCGTCCAACTGACTCATCATTAATTTGTTTACTCGATATACACGAACATTCTGAAGAGTTTAGTGTGTCTATTGTCCGCACGCAACGATAGTGAATTTGTTTACCAAATTTGGACAGCAAATGCAAATGCACTCACTTTCCTAACCCAAACAATTGGAGTCCGCGTGTTTGCTCAAGTTGCAACAAAATTGTTAAATGGTTCGTGGTCCAAGAAGATCCCAGAAAATCAAGAAAGCTAAGTTTGGTCTGGGAATTCTGGATCCAGTTACTTACCTTCAAGACACAACTCGGAAAGCAGAATAGAAACACGACGTCCATGGTTTTAACCAGTTCTCAACTTCGAGTAATAATAATAAGCAACAGCAACAACAACAACAACAAGAATGCCTATCACCAGTCACAGTGAACACTACGATTATGAAATATGAAATACGAAATATCATAAAAATTTTTGGGGAAAAAGTCGCTCGTCGATGTTACCATCGTCGTCACCTTCGCTGATAATTAACGTATGTGGTTGTAATTACCGGTTCTTGGTGCCAAACGCTTTCGGCCGAATTTGTTCGGGTGTGCTACCACAACGCGGCCATCATTAGCGATCGACATTAGCCTCCATAAACGTTAACCATTCCAACATTTGAAGTGATTGGGTCATTCGGCATTTGCTATTCGCGACGTGCAGATCGTTCGAAATTCCGGCGTCCGTCGATTTTCTGAACCGTGTATGCAAAGCAACCCTCTCCAGACAAAGACCCCCCCGAAACGAAGACAGACACACCCGCAACTGGTGGAACTGAAGACATCATCGCCCATTGGTGCGCCACGATGACCACCGACGGCGAGGAAGTTGGGGGTGGTCTGCATATGCAAACCAGCCATGCAAATAAATTGGCGGAACCTACCATCAGTGAGCATCAGTGTCTCCCATCGAGTGCTGACAGCAACGTTCAAGTTGAAGACGAAGCCCCATCCGACGCTACCGAAGCAGATTCATCAAGTGCAAGTTCCATCGAGAGCAAAACCTTCGAGATGACCAACAACATGCAGAATACCACCAGCAGCAGTTTTGGAACGGATGAAGGAGTCGACCAGGAGTACTATTTCCAGCTGCAGAAGCAGCAACAGCAACAACTTCAGATGCAGGAGCTGAGACAGCAGTTGCAACATCAACAGTTGCAACAGCAGCATCAGCAGATGCTTCAGCAACCGCATCAACAGTTGCAGTACCAGCAATCAGGATTGCAGTCGCAGTTGGTAAGTTGTTTCTTGGGTTGTTTGAGGTGAAGAGTTCTAACATTGGGTTGATGTTACAGAGTCCTGCAAGTTCTTCGGGAAGCATGACCCCAGACTGGAATGGGTCCAACAACACCTACCATCAACTGCAACCACGTCAATACATGTCTTCAAACAATGGATACACCTATCCGATGGATGGGTACCATCAAAATGTGTACCCTCACATGGAATCGGATCAGAACTTCGGGATCCCTCAAGAAGTCTACCATTACCAATCTGGGTACAACCAACATAATGGTAAGTCTTCAGAAAACTTTCAAATGTTGATCACATCTAACCCTATTTTCTTCCTCCAGGATACATGAACCCATCGAATGTTTACGGTCATCAACAACCTACCCAACAAGGATACCATCAATTGGGACACCATATCCCTTCGATGACCTACCAACAACATGTAAACTACAACCCTGGATTCCCCCAAACCCAACGCAACCAACAGATGCTCCAAGAACAACAACAACAACAACAAACCTTCCCAATCACGCCACCTCTACCTTCAGTTCTTGGAACGCCCAAACCAGGAGCTTGTAAACAAACCTCGAGCACTTCTAGTGCCCGGAAGAAGCGCACCCGAACCGCATACACCTCAGCCCAACTGATGGACCTCGAGAGCACCTTCGCTTCAGGACAGTACGTCTGCAGGATTCTTCGAGGGGAGGTTGCTGCGCGGTTGAACCTCACAGATCGCCAGGTGAAGATCTGGTTCCAAAACCGTCGCATGAAGGCGAAACGTGAGCGGCAATCAAGCGTAGGCTCATGCGGCGTGTCCAGTGGATCCAGAAGTTCCAGAAGCACAGCATCACCATCAATATCTTCGGGGTCTGCTTCCCCGGATGCGGAAGTTGTTAGTCGGTTGTTGGCCCACTCTCCGCAGAACAAGATGAGGGCTGCTGTCGTTGCTGCTGCCAGTTCTACCGTCGTTTCTCCTGCAGCTCCCGACTCTTTGGAATCCACGACAGAAAGTGAACCTGATAATTCTCTGTCATCTTACTACGCCACTTTTGCACCGGATGTCAGTGCTGCTGCGGGGAACATCAAGGAGGAGGAGGATGTCCAGGATATTGACAAGTTGAATGCTACCATTGGGGCTGAATGGTTCAAATAGGGTTCTACTTTGGGAGAAGATGTCTTCTGGATCTTGGATTATTTATTGTTTGTACATAGTTTTTTGTATAGTTGGGATGCTTCCATTTTTGGGGCATATAAATTTTCTCGAGTTAGATTTTAAGATGTTTTAATATGTTTAAGATGTTTGTTCTGAGTTTGGTAAATTTACTCAAACACGCTTTTAGATGATGTATTTGTACGTTTTATTGATGTTTTTACAAAATGACTTATAAATTAGTTAAGAAATTAATTCCAGTTGATTTTTATTGCTATTGGTTCCTAGAGATAAATTCTGAATCGGATTCTGAAAGAGATGGATCTTACAATTTCTGGTATCTTTCTTAAGAAATAACAACAAAGAAGTTAGGAACAAGGAAGTTAGTTTTTGATTCTTGTAACTTCTTGTATTTCCTGTCAAACATTGGTAACATTGATGACATTGAAGAAAATGGTTACAGAAAACAGTCTTGCAATGTCAGAATAACAAAATAACATTTCTGATATAATATATATAAAAATTTATTGTCTTAAAAACAAATCAATTATCTTCCAAGATTGGATTAGTCCAAAATTCTTATTCTTATAATAATTAGTTTACAGATCATAATTATACACAGCACAATAAACCATAATCTCCTCCACTAAAGATTTCAAAAGGAACAAAAGCTTCTCTCTTCGTTATATTGAATGCAATTTCAAGTGCAAACTGACACCTGATGAATATTAACAATGAAGACCTGTCTTCAGCAGGTAAACCGACTGGGCCTTCAAATTTCGTTCGGGATAATGAACGCAATAATATTCATATATTCTGAAATCTTGGTGAAGTTTCCTCCTTGTGAAGTTGATCCCCTGCTGATTTTCGGCGTCAAAAGGGTGTGCAGTGTCTGCAATTCTGAACCGAACTGCACATTTGGTCATGACGCAATTGCAAAATTGCGTAATTTATGCAATAATTTTCTGCAGACCACTTTATTGCGGAAGATTCCATGGGTGAATTCCCAAAAGTGTATCTGGCGTCAGTTCTTGTTTGGGTACGTCCAAAAATCTAAATGTGTTTTGAGCCAAAATAAGGTCCCAATTTGTTGTTGGCACTTAAATTGGCAATTACTGGTTATAAATGATAGAAATTAACATGATCTCCTTTTCTGGACTGAAGCATTGTCCCGAATGTTAAAGCGCTGGATTCTTACCTTGTTCTTCCTGGAACACAACAGTTTGAAATAAAAGATGTGAAATCAAAAATCATACAACTACATACATTATCAGGTCCCTATAATTGAATTGCTGACAGTTTAAATGCTCTGCTGGTGGACTTTTACGCCGCTGCAAATCGGAAACTCGCTTAAGACCTAACAGCATGGCAAAATATGGGTTACAGTACTCTCCATTCGAGATGTAATCTGGGTTGAATTCAACTTCAACAGGCTTTTGCATGCGTCTGGCTGCAGGTTTTCGGGTTACATGAATTTTTGGTTTTGGGTCACACTGAAAATACAGAACAACATAATCAATGATCGAAAATATATGGTCTAAAAGAGCTATGAACAATTGTGCAATATATTTACCATTTCTAGAATGAAGGATGAAATTTCTGCTGGAAGAATGTCTCCAATTTTGCTAATTGCTGCCATTGTTGAATGTCGATTGAGGTTTCGAAGATACCAACAATATCTTTCAATTTGGTGTTCAAGGACCATTTGTTGCAAATCAACAATGGCTATATAATATGGATGGTTGCTTAAGATGGTTGTGGGATTATAATTAAGTTAATGTCACTTTTCGAGGTATAGTTTAGGAGGAGTTTTCGGAATTCTAAATTTGATTTCAAATTTCAAGGAAATTGAGGTTACAATTTAAGTAGTCAAAACGGATTGCATTACGCAAAATTCCATCTTGTTTATTCCAGATATACAAAGAATATGTGCTCAATACTATCATATGTGCATGTTTGCCATTTGCAAATAAAATAAACATTTCTCTTAAAATTTCTTATCTTGTCGCTAAATATATTCAAATTGTTATCATTGAATATGATAATTCAACTTATCATAAGAAACATTTGTTGCTTTTATCAATTCTTGTTAATGATACAGAAATTTGGCAATTGATGTGTGCAAAAATTACTTAATTTTAAGTCATACATTTTCACACTCTTATATTGTTACACCTTATTTCACATTTAAATTTGTAATCCCTTCAAGAAATTTACATATTTGAAATCATTGGCATAAATCAAGACGACTTTTCGACCTTGGTTTGGGCTTGAGGATTAAATATTCTAACTGTTGATTCTTAGGGGATTATGGTTCTTGATTTCGACCTTTGTTGCTATTAGGAATTCTCGGGAAATTTAAGGTGATATTTTTCGCATCTGTTCGAAAAGTTTCCTGGGATTATAGAAAATACCAGAACAAATTTACAAACTTACTTTTGCTCAGGGCAGAATTCAAATGGAAAGAGACAAAAAGCAAAGGCAAACTGAAGAGTGGTATTGCATTTTGATTGACAGATGACATGGGGCTCAAACGAGGGATGTTTAGGGTTGATTTGCCAAAATGGCCGAATACAATGTAACGCCCCAAATTAATTCTGCACTGATAGTTTCAAAATGAAGAAATGGATTTACTTTCTACCAATTGCAAATTCCCATTCAACTTTTTGCTACAGATACTTCACAGTTTTCGACACTTTTTGAACAATTGAAATGGTATATTCAATTTGGAAACTAATTTTTGGTATCAGTAACTACTTTTTGAAGAGTTTTAACATCTTCACCTTCTTTGGATTTTTAGGTGCCTCTAATTCTTGGATGCAATTCTCCTTTTCAAAATTGGAACCTAATTTCCATCAGGTTTGCTTTATGACACCTCTACATTTTTTGAAGATTTCAGATGCTTCTTTGAAAGTCAATTTTGTTGTAGAATTTGCAAATCAAGTTCATCTTGAATGTTGCTTTTTGTTGTATATCCATGTCCCTCAAGTTTAGAACAAGACTTCAAACCTAAAAGGCAACAATTGAGTTATAAGTGCCTATTTCTGATACAGGTATAATATTTTGTACCTTATTTTTCCAATCCATAAAATTTGCAGAAACATAATCACCCAAAATTTACTGCTGGCCAAAAATCCAATTTATAAGCCTAGGTTTCTGGTAGTGGGAAGTTTCACTGAAAAATATTACAAATTAGAGATGTGTTTCCATTTTGGTAATTACAAAACATTCTGGACTAAATTAATACTTACATTTTACTTCTTGTTAATGAAATTTGTTTGAAAATTTTTGGACATTCATCTTGGATAACATCTTTTCACTGGATTGTTTTCATTCCAAACCATTCCATGTTGCATGTTCAACTTTGATAACAACAAAGAAATTTCAACAAATTTTAGAAATAGAACTACTATCGCCATCTTGCAGATTTATTTATGGCTAGAAATCTTGGATTCAGGTAGAAATAAACACCAGAGTTTTAGTCTAACGCACAGATGTCGCACCATGTTTCAATTTTAAAATTTAATACTTTGTTATTGTTTAGAATTTGCACTAATCTTTCCAACACCACGTTTTGCACTACTTGCACTGAATTTTTGATAACAACATTTGATTGCGCAGCTAAAAAACGCAACGTGTTTTGCACGATGTGCACTTGGAAACCATTCAAAACTAAATGAATCCATGTGGTATTAGAATTCTTGTTGGCCCCAATTTCTTTAGGGGACCAACCCCTCGATGGTCTCCGACCCCAAACTGAACAAGAATACACTAAATGAAACCTTAGTCATATTCGAGGGTACCAACCAGCGACCAAAAACGGTACTCAAAAAAGTTGATACCATTTTATACTATCACACTTCCGGTAGAACTTCCGGTAACTTTGGAAACAAATGAATTCCACCCTCATGAGGTACTTGATTCATATCCCAACTCATATATGGGAGTAAACAAGCGCATCAAGTTCGTGGAACGACAAACGTCAATACTTCTTCGGATCCATCGATATGCAGAGAGTTCGGGAGAAGTGTTAGCGCCTTTCCGGGATGCACCCTTCGCAGACTGTGCACCTCTTCTTCGCCGCCGCATTCTTCCGGCTGGGGGTGCGTGTGTCGGTGGAAAATTCATGCATAAACTCTTGGGGGCAGCTTTTGGCAGGGGCGGCCGTTGGTGGCTGTCGAGCTGTGCGACAGCTGTGCGCCGCTCGATTGTCTCAGGATGATTGATGATTGAGGACGGCTGGCGGCTCTTCGTCGAATGCTCATAGTATATATCTGTATACTCAAGCACCAACATCATAGCGAATGCGTTCCACGATGAAAGTTGCTCTGGTTTCCAATGCTTTCTGCATTTTAATTTGGGTCCTGGAGAAAGTCTCCAACTTTTCTGAAGTTGCATGAAGTCATAGCCAGAAAGTTGGAGGAAAGGTGTAAATTTCATGTTGGGTCTTAGAGATCAGAGAGCCCAATTTGGTCCAATATGGGTCCAAAATTATAGAGACCAATTTTGAATGAAAAGGTTGGCCATTTTTTAAAATATTTTTACCAAATATGAAACTAAAACATTTATGAACACTATACAACTCGGTATATGACAACAATTAGTTTTTTTTTAATTTTGGAACGAATTCAGTGCTTTTGGAGAAATTGATTTTTTTGCAAATTTGGGAAATTTTCATGATTCACCTGCAGCTCAAAAACTGGAAAAAATTGTTTGTGACGACTATAGCCATTGTTATTTTTTCAGGAAGATAAATAATATTGCTTTTTGAATCATCAAAATCGGTATAGTAGTTTCGGAGATATGACATTTTTTCAAATATGTGAAATTTATAAGAAAAATTGTCGGTAGTTAGCGAAAAAAAGATTTTTGCATTTAATTAAATTTTTTTCAGCTTTCCGTCATCAAAAGTATGTAATGTTATACATTTTTGGAAAGGGCTTTTCCAGATCTATAACTTGGACCTTATTTGGTCGTAATCGGCCTAACCATTTGGAAGTTACAGGCCTTAAAGTAACCAATAAAATAAAAAAAAATTCAAAAGTTCATTCCAATTCGAAAATTTTACCAAATATGGAACCAAAGCATTTCTGAACGTTATAGAACTCGTTGTATGACAACAATAAGTTGTATTTTAATTTTTGGAACGAATCCAGTGAATTTGGAGAAATTGATTCTTTTGCAAATTTGGGAAATTTTCATGATTCAACTGCAGCTCAAAAACTGGAAAAAATTGTTTGTGACGACTATAGCCATTGTTATTTTTTCAGGAAGATAAATAATATTGCTTTTTGAATCATCAAAATCGGTCCAGTAGTTTCGGAGATATGACATTTTTTCAAATATGTGAAATTTATAAGAAAAATTGTCGGTAGTTAGCGAAAAAAAGATTTTTGCATTTAATTAAATTTTTTTCAGCTTTCCGTCATCAAAAGTATATAAAGTTATACATTTTTGGAAAGGGCTTTTCCAGATCTATAACTTGGACCTTATTTGGTCCTAATCGTCCCAACCGTTTGGAAGCTATGGGCGATGAAGTGTCCAAAGGAGCTCAAAATTTTTAAAACGAAATTTCAATTACAAAATTTTACCAAATAGCAACAAAATAAAACCAAATCATTTATGAACACCCAGACTATCAAGAAATGAACGTTTCACTTGTTATCGTAAGCTATAAAGAGTCGGGGGCGGCAAACGTTTAACATGGCAGCGACGGCAGCGCTGGCGGCGGAACGCGACCGACGTCGATGAGGGATGATGTATGGCGGCGGTTTAGCAGATCGCAAACGGCGGCCATCACTCAAATCAATTCGTCCGCGCCGAATCTGTCGTCCGTCCTCGACGGCGTTTGCCGTTTCCAGTCTTCCCACGTCGAACCCGTGTTCCCGAATGCAGACCACCCCTCAATTTCTCCCTCGCTCCCGACGAAGAATGGTGCACATACACCATGCACGTTCATGGGGGCTGATTTATATTTACATTTGGATTTTAAACACTCGTTTACCATTTTTACGGGCGGCTGACAAAAGAACGATGATAGAAAGTTGTTGCTTCATTAGGTCTTATTTTTTGAGAATGGGGGTTGGCATGGTAAGAGTTTTCATTGAAATTTTGAATTGTTGCGAAGTTGAATCCAATCGGGACAACTTGGAAATTTGGTTCCAAGTTTAGTTCATTTGGTCCAACCGTTCAAAAGTTATGGGCGGTTAAGCCCATACATTTTTGAAAAGTACTCATCAAGACCTACAATTTGGTTCTAACTTTAGTTCATTTGGTCCAACCGTTCAAAAGTTATAGGCGGTTAAAGAGCGAAAAAAAAGCGAAAATTTTGCATTATTAGAACCCCATTTTTTAAGTTCGGGTATTTCCGAGTCCCGCAGAGATTCGGGATCATGTACAATGTTATTTTTTCGTCAAAATACCATAAATGCCCTTTGAATCATCCAAATCGGTCCATTAGTTTCGGAGATATGAAAATTTTTGAAAACTCAAGCGATTTTAAGAATTTCACATCACTTTTTTCGCTACAAACTTTTTTTTCAATTTTTTTCTTCGAACGCGATTTCTGCTCTCCCCAGGGCCAAAAGGGCACAAACCCATACATTTTTGGAAAGTACTCATCTAGACCTACAATTTGGTTCCAACTTTAGTTCATTTGGTCCAACCGTTCAAAAGTTATAGGCAGTTAAAGAGCGAAAAAAAAATAGCGAAAATTTTGCATATTTAGAATCAAATCAATAAAATAAACATTTGTTACATGAATAAATATACCCATTAATTAATTTATGAGTAAACATGTGAATGATTCTTATTTTTACAGCATTGTTTATCTTCATATTTCATGAGTTTCTATTCCATATCAATTTTTTCCTCATGGGTTTCTTGTGTGTGGTTAGTTATCATTTACTGTTTTTCTTTGTTTACTTGCTGGGTACATTAGGACGCATTAATAATTTGATTATTAGGGTTTAATATGATGCTCATCCTGGCTTCGACGCGATCTAAATACGAATACCTTAGTTAAATATTAATCAAGAAATTAGTAACGAAGAGCTTGATGATATTCTTGTGATAGTTCTATTTGCAATTAAATTATTTACGTTTTATTAGTCCACTTGCTGGCAAGTGCCTACAAAACGTATCGCAACTAATGATCAATTTTATTGATTTGTTTCAATAAACGAACGAACATCAATAATCAACTTAAATTTAAGATATTACAAAAAAATTATTTGATTTACTTTCGAAGTTGTTTCAAATATATTTCAAACATTTCTTTGTAAATTTGTATGTAAATGTTTGTAAATATTCGTATAGGACAAGAATTCTCAAAGAATTTAGAAATAGTCATTAAATTTAGATGAGAAATTTTAGAATGTTTGTAAATAAATTTCTAAGATGGAACCTTGAAAGTTTAAAAGTTGAATCTCAGAAAATTGAACCGAATTTTGGCAACATGTTTGAAATTTTCAAAGTATTCAAAATCTTGCAACATTGTCAATGGTCTTCAACCTGTCATTCCAACACGTGTTCACATGTCTCTTAAGAATCTTTCAGGTTTTTCAGTCGTGATAACGAAAGAGGTTGTGAATGTTGATCAAAATTCTGAATTTCAAGAAGTAGTTGTAGTTTTCTAACATTAGAACTGAACGTAAACGTTAAAACCAGTGTAAAATGGGTCAACCATATTCAGTAAGTCACCCATGAAATTTTTAGTTGAAATTCTGAACTTGCAACTTTCAGACATCAACAAGTTCCTTAAGCAACATAAAACCAGACCGATGGAGTACACCCAAATCGTACCTGGATCGTGAACAAGGACCTGGATACAGACCTCCATTGCTCAATACCCGTGGTCAACGGGTTAACCCAATGCTGAGGAACCCACGACCAGTACCTCCGATTCAGAGGGCTCACGTCCCACAAAACAGTAAGCAACACAAGAAGTATTTCATTCCAGAAAATGAGTTCAAATAATTTGCAGATACACCGACCTTCAATAACCCTAGATTACGACCTCCTTGTCCCATGAGACCACTCGTTATTACAGTGCCCCAAAATGATCCTCCTCCAAATCCACGTGCCATGCCCCGGTCATGGCCCCATAAGACGGTCCCACATCCCACGCTTCTGACGGAAAGGCCGATGTCTCCAGCTCCGAAAAGACGTAGATCTCCACCGATATTAAAGTATTCTCGGTTTATGTATACTCCGGAAGAGTTGACCATTTTGGACACAGTCTTCGAGTCCGGAGCGTACAAGAGTACGACTGTACGTGCTGAGTTGGCGTACAAATTCAACGTGGCTGAATCGTACATGAAGGGATGGTTCAGGACTCACAGGATCCGGTTGTACCATAAGCAACCAAAGATTGAAGGTCTGAATCTGGCATCGTCGAAGTGTCCATCGTCTTCATCGTCGTCTTCAGGGACCTCACCAGACGAGAGGTTTGAAGATAATGACGCTGACATTGATAGCGAATGATTGATTCAAGAATTTTAACTTCTTTGTTTTTCAGTCAAAATTATATGGAAATGTTTGTGATGTGTGATTTTAACTAAGAATTTTAATATTTATACTTGGATGATGTTGTAAATTGGGATATTGTCTCTGGTCGATTGGTACCAGTATGGTCGTAGTCATGCGTGATGGGTAAAATCCGAAAAGAGACATGAGGGAACAACTGAAGAGGGGCCAGGATGATTAATGGCTGTTAGGGTCCTTGGGTTTTAATATTTGACCTAAATGTTTTGCATTGTTATACAGAAAATGCTTTAATTAATAAATTTACCAATATTGACAAATAAATATTTTAAAAATATTTTATTATTCAGTAGCTAAATCTTCAGTTAGAAACTCCATTCAATGTCATAATTTACATCCAACATAAATCTTCATTAAAGAATCACTAGGAATAATGAATTGAAATTTTTTCCATTATACCCTATTGTTGCGCTCAGTACTGCGACGCCCTCTGAAGGAACGCAAGTCAGAAGAGACTCAGTGCAGTAATGCGCGCGGCAGGCTACTGCGGCGCGCTCGTGGTTCACCCGCAAACAGTTGACTCAACGCGCATAAAATTAAATTACTCATAACTTCGGAACTGGATAAGATATTTCAAATCTGAAACTTGCATAATAAACAGGACGAAACGTAGAATCGCACTATGTTTTTCTACAATTTAATTATCTATTTGTTCAGGTAATATAATCATTTTTATTTAAATAAGTGCCCCGTTTAAATAAATACTGATACTTCCAATTGAATACTACAACATGCAAGAACATTAAATTCTAAATCATATAAACCCAAAAAACATAATTTTTCATTCATTAG
>JARJDZ010005637.1:0-20326 GCA_030264555.1 Aleochara sp. GC000083
GTGGGGATGGACAAACGAGGGGGTTGTAATTATAAGCGGTGGCGAAATATTACGTGTTCAAAGCGCCCTGAAGGGTGAAGTCCTCGTCCTTGATCGCTTCTTGGATGGTTGGTCCTACTGAAATTGTCGACTAGGTTCTTTAGGGTTACTATCAATGAGATATAAGGCATTTTCGTTATTGCAAATTGAGGGTTTCAAAGCTTCATTATTTATTTCAGATTTAGGATCATATTATCATAGATAAAGAACTAGTCCAATCGCTGTTTTCGCTCATTTAACTGCTTATTACTTTTAAACGGTTAGAGCAATTGTAATGAATGTTTATATCAAATTGTAGGATTTGACGAGTACTTTCCAAAAATCTATGGGTTCATGCCCTTTTGGCTTCAAGGAGACCAGAAATCGCGTTCGAAGAAAAAATTTGAAAAAAAAGTTTGTACCGTTAAAAGTGATTTGAAATTCTTAAAATCGCTCGAGTTTTCAAAAATTTTCATATCTCCGAAACTAATGGACCGATTTGTCTGATTCAAAGGGCATTTACTATATTTTGACCAAAAAATAACTTTGGACATGGTCCCGAATTCGTCCGGGATTCGGAAATAGCCGAACCTGAAAAATGGGGTCCTAAAAATGCAAAATTTTCGCATTTTTTCGCATCTTTAACTGCGTATAACTTTTGAACGGTTAAAAGTTGCGAAAAGGAGCGAAAGAAGCAACAGCACTAAATTTATAAAGAAATTAATGATCAAGCGTTAATTTATTTCGAATTTCATGGGTAAATAACTTATGCTAAATGAACACTGAATGCCTGTCTTCGGTATTTGCATCATTTTGCGGAGTCAAAGCTTTAGTCCAACTTTTCATGCTTTTCATGATGCATAAACATTTGCATATTTGTTCAAGTCCAATTACGGTTTAATCGCTGATTCAAATAATATTCCTATAGAATGCATCGCCGTTGCAATTAACATAATGAGAATATATTTCTTTTCGATGGACTGAATTTTCCGCATAAATGTTCTGCGTTTATTTCGATTACGTGGAAATTTATTTGCAAAATATGAAAAGGAATATTTTTGCGTGAAATTAATGGAAATTCTATTGTTAATACACATCCATTTCATGAACTCGTTAAAAATTTAATTCTCTTTTAATGGACCGAATGTGAAAATAACGTTTTGATGTAATTCGGTACCGTTCATTATAGGTAATAATCTATGCCGTTTGTTTTCTGGGCATCTAGTTAAAGTGCATTTTACAACTAATCAATATTTAATTACTACTCTACTTTGTTCTTCAATTTTGCGGAAATTGCACGCGAATTTTTATAGAAGTTTCAATCACCCAGATATATCAAATATACCGAAATTGATGATACTTTGATGGCAGTTTTAGGGGGCTAAAACACCAGGGCAAGAATTTATAAGCAAAACTATTTTATTAGGGACTTTCAAGCGAATCCCGCAAAAGCGTACTTGACCTGTTGCTCCAGGCACTCAACGAGCAATAGAATCGTGCGCTTTTCAAGTCTGCACGAACCATCGAGCTCCATCTACTCCAATTTCAGCAACAGCAGAAGCTTTGCATTCGAATAGTTTTTCGATATATTTTGATATCGTCCCTCATCCACGGGGAAAATTGCCAGTCTCTCCGCATCGAATCAATATCATGTAATTCGAGTCATCGACGTTGAATGCCCAGTATTGCGATGGCACTTCACTGATTTCCGAACAATTCAGTCAATTCAATGCCCGAATAAATATGTATTCGGTGTTTTTGTTCGCGTTCTGATTTTGTATGATTCAAACGATGGCACTTTGCAATCGATGAGTATCTATTCAAGTACCTCTACGCGGAAACATGACTCTATACAATTCTGAAGTGCTTTCTTATTGGCTTTAATTAAATTTAGTTATTTATTTCGGTTCATTTTGTTCTATTTGTCTAATGAAGTATGTAAACGGAGTTGGGATGATTTCGATTTGAATTTCGCGCCAGATTTATGATTCAATCACACGTCACAGATGTCGCTCCAGAGAAAGTTTCAAAAGTTTCAAATAGTTCTTTTTTATTTTTTTTGGATTTCTTGTGAAACTGGGACTAGTTTTGTCATCTGTTCGAGTTTTACATGCATCTTTTTTGAATTTCCAATTAAAATGCAGAACTGAATGATAGGAATCTGATTTGAATAGTACAGCTAGGTATTATCAATTCGCCGTGAGCGATAACGTCGTCGACTCGTTCCCGGTTTCCGTTCTCGCTCCCGATAATTTTTTAAGCGTATCAATCAGTGATCAAAATACATTGTGCTCACCGAGAGCTTCCTCGTTCATGTATGCAGCTCCCAGCAAGAATCAATCCATATGTGAAATTATGCATGCAATGCGAAATCGCCGCCATATGAATACGAACACATATTTAAACGTGCAAATCGAGCTGCCATCCCAACCAACATCGGTAATCCCGTAATGGCGAATGCATGTCGCAACACATTTTGTTATTTCAGCGCGCAGCAGCCTCCGACCAGGGAAACAATGCCAATCAATTGGGCATTTATTATTTTGTTATGTTAATCGCGAGTTTAGCATACATTTATCATAACGTCACTATTCCCGTGCAAACGTGAGTGTAATCCGGGAGAGTGCGATTACAATCGAGCCTTTCGAGGGACTGCCTATTCAATTTCGGGTTCGTCACATTAGCGCCCAACTCGGAAGACCGTTGGAAAAACAAAAATCGGCAGGGACGACACGTCCGAACGGAAAACTCGAGTATTTCGGGAGGGTTTCGTGGTCGGAATCAATGCGCCGAATGAATGAGAGGGACTGGCACGACGGAAATTGTGTTTTGTCCAAAAAGTTCTTCGCGACGCTCCAGAGACAACTTTTCCATTTGAGCACCTCACGGATGATCGGCATCAGCAGTGAAGGAAACAGGAAAAGCTCGACGCGGAACGTTCTACGTGAGAGAACTCACAATCGAATCTGTTACTTATAGCTTGGTTTCCATAATGACAGATTTTATCATGGAATACAAAAAAGTTGCACAATCAACTTTTTTTGTATATAGATTGAATCGAAATATGAAAAATTTCCATTTTGAAATATAATTCCTCTTTGGTAGATGATGAAAAGAATTCGAAATTAATTAAAACGTCTGTTATTAAATTTTACATTGCAATAACGGAAGTTGAAAAAATTCAATTCAACGTCAATCAAACAAATTTTGGAATGAAATCGGAAACAGGAAATGAATTCAAATCCGGTCACTTGCTCGAATGTGAGTGATGTCCTAATTACTTCGCGAATTTTGTTTTGTTTTTATTTTGATAAAAAAACGTACGCAAAATGCAATAAAACCGTTGAATTTATTTAATAATCGTGCAGCAAATAATTCCGCCAATTTCAGAAATAACTTTTCGTGCATCATTGGTTCGAAAACCGTTGCGTTCCAATTAGTTTGATTTATTTAACGAATCCACGCAAACATGCAAGCGATCTAAAGGGTGTTCAATATCCTGCGCAATTTTTAATTAGCGAATTCGGACTCCCGGAATCTTCTATTCGCATCAATCAAAATCGATGGCTAATGGGCAATCGTAATGGCAATTTCAATGCGAACTATGACGATGTAAACTGACAAGCGAATGCATGCACTATTCGCGTTGTATATTGGAATTTGCGGGCCGTATGTGCACACACGCTGGTAATAATATATTAACGCTGCTGATATTGATGTCGAATTAAATGCTTGCTTGCTGTCAATGAAGGATTTCGCTTTGGCTCCGTTTCTGCTTATTTGGTGTAACTTGCACGCACCCGAAGAGAATGTCAGCAGCTCATTTGTGCACAAAGCAGTCGCTCTGCAATCGGGAGCAAATAGGCAGCCCGAACGGGAGCATTTCTGGTAGAAACCCTGGGAGGCGTCTCTGGAATCGTGCCCGAAATGACATGCACGAACAAATCGGTTCCATTGCTCCAGGTATATCATACATGTCAACCGATAATTCCGGGGGGAATTTGCGCATTTACTATATCTACGGATCACGTCGATTGTTACCCACCTTGGGGGGCCAAACCGCATTCGATATGTTTAATTAATATTCTGACTAAGATTCAAATTTTTCGCATCTCATTTGCATGAAATTGTACCCCTAATTTACATGACCTGATTTCTCAAACTACAAGTTATTCGCCCAACAACGAATGTATCAAATAAATTTTCTATAAAAATCAGCAAATATTACTTTCAAACTAATTTTCAAAATGAATCATACTGTGCGCTTTGTAATTTCATATTTCAATGCGAGAAGTTTCCCTAATTTCATTCATATTTCATTCATCCATCCTGCACTCGCAAAATAGCACGAAGGAGATGTGCGACGAAATGTTTGCAGCGAGTTTTCGCACGGCTGGCTGCCAGAAAATTGCAATTGCGCAAATAAAGATACGCGCGCGCTCCTCGAAACCGTCTGCATGACTCGCGCCAGTGTGTACTCACTAATAATCATCACTCGAATCAAATTTCCATAAGCATGCGTTTAATTAATTAATTATGTATGTAACGCCCGCGCGTGCTGGCTACCGATGCGCATCGAGTGCACCGGGTGCAATCTCTAATTAGATAGAGCACAATGATAACAATGGATGAGGAAGTGCATTATGCCAACTGCCAATCGCGAAAATTCCATGCCGTGCGCGATTTATCCAAACGTATCAATTCCACAAAGATGTTGACATCTCATTAGCAGTCTTACTAGCTTATCAAATCAGCTAGGAGTTAATTGGAAACTTGTACAAATGAGAAACAGTGGTTTTCATTGTCGCGTGAATTTGCGAAATATTTGTCGCTGGTAATTGCCAAGTAACAGTACTAATAACATTTGATAACATCGAGAACATAGAGAAACAAGACTAAACAAAACTTTACCGTACCTTAACTTGCTTAATACATTGTCGTTGAAATCTGTTGACAATCTCCGTGATGAACTTCCTCGAGGAATCGCATGAAGCTATTTATGTGATGACAAATTACATAGATATACAAATTAGGGAATTCATAAATATGAGAAACACAAATAAAAGTTTATTAGCTGCTGCTGCCGCTCCCCGTAGATGATCCCTCTGGAGATGGTGCCCATTGAATTGTGAAGATTTGTAGATGGTGTAGAAATATCATGATAAAAATTTATCATGCACATTGAAATTGGTGCAATACAAATGAGAAAATTTCATCCAAACACTTACCATGAAATTTTTTAGCAAAATTAAACTTACTTCAAATCCATTCCTGTCCTGCCCTAAAGCTTACCAGTCGTTACGCTCATTTCCGGTTCCGGTTCTGCGTGGAGTCCTCCTATGGCCTTCAAAGAGATGATCTCCTTCCTAAAATTCCATATAAAATAAATTAATTCATCGTTGTTAGTTTCTCTTTGTTAAAGTTTCAAATTTATTCAAATGTATATTTACAACGCCCAGTATATGAATAAATCTTAAAAATTGCGAATTCCCAAGCAACAAGCATGCAATCGCACAAAGCAACTCGAACGAATAAAAAAACTTAAGATAGAATAAGCAGTAAACAAACATGTTCGCACCGAGCTGTGACGCGTTATCTTCGTTATCACCATTCAAGCCATGAAATAGATGCACAGAATAAGAGAGGATGCACTAATCAGACATGCAATTAATGAGTCTAGAAAAATCCCAATTTAAACTACCAAATAGCTGCCAATTGACAATAATAATGATATCGATAATTGCACTTACCTAATAAACCTTAAAATAACAGGCAGACCTGATGAGGTCGTATCAATCTGTTGTCCATTTAAATTGGGCGAAAACACAAATTACAAATCAAACGATCGACTAACATAGCAATTATTGCATTTTACATCCGGGAAACTTAATTAGTTCACGAAAATCACTACAATTAACTAATTAACGAATGAATTTACGAAGACATTATTCACTGCACATGTAAAAATCTGTAAAACTATAGATAAGAAACGTCTTTGCAAAATTTCAATTGACCGAGCGCTCGTAACACGCGATTTTAGCCGAAATAATCAATTCAGGTTTGTACTTGTAACTTTACACAAGTTCAGTACAAAAATTGTTGAAAATCTTAAATTCCTATTACGTATCTGTACATCACGCCAATATGCGAATTTAACGAAGTCGTTTTCACAATTTTATCTCTACTACTTTACTATCTTCATCTTTGCTATGTTAATTAATGTTGCCCCCACAAATGTATTTATTTGAGAAAACTTCTCTTCCAAATTCACGAAACTTCAAGAGTAGCTTATTGTTAGTGGAATAAGTTTTACACCTTTTAATTTACAATACTTTCAATTTTGGATGTTGCCTTCAAAGTTATTACAATAAGTGATGGCAGAGATAAAACTTATTACAAGCTCAATTACAATAAGTTGTATGACTACACAGATGTTAGCAAAGTCAATTTCTCATTGAGTTGTAGTTGCGTTTTCAGTAATTGCGACAGCGTGATAACCATTAACAAATCCTTGACGTTGCTGTTGAACATTTCAAAGAACTGCTCAGAATTCATGTGTGGTACGGAATTGACGAGGTCCAGAAGGGAGCGTCCAACGGCGTTATCGGGCTCAACGCGATTAGCAAGTACATCCTCCACATACTGCAGGACCTGGTCAAGCAGCACACCCATTTTGGAGCCAGCCTCAGAGATTTGTGCCAAATCAAGCATGGGATGGACATTGCGAGGTCGACCACCTCCAGAGCCCAATGTTTTCTGGCACAGCTGCAGGCCAAACACCTCTGGATCATAGGAGGTGACCTCCACATTGATTGGAGTGAACATGCAGCCCTGCTTGCCATTGGGGACACCCAGATTGACACAAACGTAGGACTTTAATCCCATTCTTGCACCCTGTAGGCTGGTGTCCAAAGTAACATGAATTGGGTTGGTGCATTCCCTAGAGTAGTACTCATGGATCACACTGCTATGGTTAGTGACTTCATGGCCTGTTGCCCACCAGCCCACAATGCTCTCACTAGCATTGACGCGGCGATTTAACTCATAGACATCAATGGCATAGCTCAGCTCAGCCTCCACATTATCATCGTATTCCTTGTGCGGGACGCAAAAGCAGTTTGTTACTTCAACTACGCCCTTATCCTGGGTACCTAAAATAATACAAACGATGGAAATAGAATTAAAACAAAATTAAAGTAAGGGCAGTTAGAGGTTAGATTTAGGTACACATGGCATTTGCCGGGATTAATATTTCCCTAATGATAAATAAATTTACGAGATGTATATTTACCTAATAAGGTACCAATAACACGATGGGAATCGGCATTTCGGCGTTCGTAAGCATCAACAATTTGGAACAACACCACAGGGTGAACCTTCACGTTGAGGTTAAGCGCCATGTTTGATAAGTGTACTTGCGGCGTTGCCAGCTCTATGGTCTAAACGTGGAGGGAGTAATGTTCTTTACTCCCTCCACTGGTCTAAAAATAAATTCCAATAATATGAATATTCGAATAAAGGAAATATAGAAATGACAATTGGAATATCTAATTCATGCTATTAGGTCTTATAAGATTGTAATAACATCGTATTTACTAAATAATTGATTTAATTGATATTCACGCATGCGCTGCAAAATTCAGTGATTCCTGCAGGGTAGACAACAATACCACAAAAAATTTCCCTAACCAGTTTGAATTTACAAAAGGCATTTCAGTGCAGCCCGTTTCATTTTTTATTACTTTCAGCCATATTTAGTGAGCTTATCATCAGCAAATTGAATGAAATGCAAGAATTGTATTGAATAACCATGCAACAAATTCGAAACAACTTTATGGAGGCGATTCTGCCATGTTGTAAGTGTATTGAATGGCAGGCACAAAATGGTTTTCCGCGACCCACCACTACCACAGAAGGCAGGCTATGTATATGCGTTGCTTCTGGCTGGCATATCTGCAATGCAGGCGTCACCTCTATGTAATATACCAGTTTTATAGTGAGTGCGGTCGCGATTTTCGCCGTTCGCTAGCAATTCGCCCCGACGACGAAAAACGCGCTTTCGGCAAATTCGCTGGATGGTAGATCCCCCTCCCACCCCACACACAGCTTATGGGGCCGCTTGATGCATTTTTCCATCTCGATTGTTTATTGCTATCCTAGAAAGGCCAGGCTGCGCTCGGCGGACGAGTCACCAGGAATAAACAAGCGTCATGCTTAAGCACGCTCGAAAATAGCCCGCTCACGCTCGCCAGCCTCGCTGCCTCTCGAGCCATCGAAATCGAGGTGACCTTCGTGCGTTCTTTGCGCGCTTCTGCGAGTCGAATTGCGAGCTTGTTGGATTGTTGCTGGGGCCGGCCAGCACGTTCAGCCGCAGTGCTCGGGGCCACAGCTCGCTCTCCGAAAACTGTTACATCATGGGCATTTGTTGCATGCCAAGCAATGCCTGCTGCAGGATGACCCAAGCCAGTGGCCAATGCTATCCAGAAATCCTAAGTACTTTTTAAGACATTCTCTGTGAGATGCTGACGATGTTGCCGCCGGTCAACCAGTGAATCGCCTGCCAACCACAATCATGTGTATGTTGGCCAATTGCTGCATTTGTTTCTGCCTGCTCATATTCATTCATATCTGTTTATAGATGCTAATCTAATGTCAGACTCTGAGTCTGAGTCCTCAGAGGAGCACTCCAGTTCGGAGTGCACCACAGACTCCTCAGATGATGACAAGCTGGAGGTGGTTCAGTGCAACAGGAGCAGAGTGCTGCTGCCACAGGGCCTGTGTGAGAAGAAGGAGATCTTTGATGAGTTCATCACTCGCAGCTGGAATGCTCTTGGTGAAGCCCACCATCAGCACCTCAGGCAGTTCCTGCCAGAGTTTCCTGAGAACCAAGAGCAGGAGCAAAACATCACAGTGCAGAAACTCCTGAGTGGGGAAAACTTCAAGTTTGTTAGCCCATTGGATAACTTCTATGAACACCTGAAAGCTGGACATTATCGACCTGATATTGCAAAGATGAGGTCTGCTCTAGTAGTTATTTTGTTTACACATTTTTCTAATACAATCTATAACGTTTTAGGTATTTAATTCGGAAGGCCGAACGAAAAGAAAGTCTTTGGCGTCATCGAAAGTACAAGGAGCGCTTGCAGGCGGAACTGATGGAGTCTCGTAAAAGTTTAATGAGACAAATGACCCAACTACCTCCAGGACATCAACCACAGATGAGGAAACAGTCAGGGGAACCTGGTGCAGGTTCAAAAACCTTTTACAATCGCACCAAACGTCGTTATTTTGATATCCTCGCTGGAATTAAAGGGAAAGTCGATGAATCCGGCTTTTCCTCGGATGATAATTATCCAGAAGGACCTCCCACGCCTGTGAGTCGAAAAGATAAGCGTCTTCTCAATACCATAAAAAATTCACAAGTTTTAAACGGTGAGAAGGTCATCATTTCGACGAACGCAACGAAATCGGTAGGATTAGATCTCGAAAAGAATATTCAACCTGATTGTAACCCGTATGTTATCACTGAGACGGTGTATCGAAGAATGCTGCACGAACACCGGAAGCGGAAATTCGACTCCATAGGCCCCAGTGACCCGGAGGGCCTCACGTTATCAGAAATTATCCAGCGTGCGAAAATAAATTACAATAAGCGAGAGAAACTCACCAAAACGGAGATACCTCCGAAACCGACGAAGAAGAAAGCGAAAAAGGTGGTTGCCCCTGTCGAGGTGATGAATTACTCGTCTGAGTTGAATTTCTCTTCTGAATCTGATGAATGCGACTCATTAGGGAATGATCTTGGTTTGCCGCCTGTGCCCACGTTGCCTGCGTTGCCCTGTCTGCCTCCAATTAACTCTGCGCCGCCTCTAATGCCTGCTGTACCTCCCAGTGTGGTGGTACCAGCTCCCATAACGCCGAAAAGCAAACCCGAGCCGAAGAAGAAGACGAAACGGGAGAATTCTCCGAAATTAGTGCCTCCCCCAGGTCCACCACCTGTGGAACCAAAGGTGTCGTCTCCCGTGCATGTTAAAGTGGAAACGGTACGTCCTCCACCCTCACCACCGCCGACAATCAAGCTGGAGGAGATCAAGGATGAACCACCAAGTGAGTTCATGACGCCGGCGACGCTGTCCGACCTGGACGGTATTGACATGATGAAACTGCCGATTGACCTGCACGATCCCAACATTGACATCATGGAAATCTCGACCAAAGTTGAACTCATGCAGGACACCCACGCGAATTTCCTGGCGTTGATTCGCGATATCATTTGCTCAACGCCGGAGCATCGTATGGATATGCAGGCGCTGGAGGAGCGCCTCAAATCGTGGCAGGAAAATCCGATTACGCCGTTGAATGATTGGTACTGCCTTACAGAAAACTGGGCGAACGACCTGCAGTCTGCGGTGAACTTCCTCAGTGGAAATTTCCCCGAGCAGCCTGACGAGTTTGTCCCGTACATTGAATACAAAGCCGCGCTGAACAAATATCAATGGATTGGAGCTGGCCGCGATTCAGACATTCTTCTGGCGCCGTTATTTCAGTACTGGCTGGAGCATAAGAGCGAAATGAAACCGGTGATTTCCATCAAGGAAAAGGACGATGAAAAGGACTCCATTGACCTGGAGCTAGATCGGTCTATGACCCCACCGCCTCCACGTTGTCCTACTGATTGGCAAGTACGTAAAGCAGACACGGAGGAAATCAAATTATTTCGCGAACAGGAGCGTCAACGTTATGATAACCCACACAAATCGTTTACGTATCGATGTAATGGGTACGAATCAGTTGTGGGACCACTCAAGGGCATCTACAGCCCTTCTGCAGGAAATACCAAAGCTAGAGGACACAACATGTTGAGCGCAGACCGCCCAAATTTCGTAACAATTTTGTCGTTGGTACGAGACGCAACAGCGCGTTTACCTAATGGTGAAGGTACACGCGCAGAAATTTGCGAATTGCTTAGATGTAGTCAATATATCTCAGCAACAGCTCCTGATAACGTCCTTCAATCGGTTGTGAGTGGCGCCCTGGATCGTATGCACACACAATTTGATCCTTGCGTTAAATACGATCCGAAGCGAAAAATTTGGATCTACCTGCATCGAAATCGCACTGAGGAAGATTTCGAACGAATTCACCAGCAGTGCCAGGGTATGAATAATAAGACTACGAAGAAGAAAAAGTCGCCGGCAAAACCAAAACCACCAAAAGCTGATAAAAAATTACCGAATAACATCGTACCTCCAGGAGGTGCTAAGAATAATTCCGCTGTTTTACCGGAAGTTCAAACACCTATCGTGGAAGCGCCCAAGGAAAAGGAACCCAAACAATCATCGTTGCTAATTAACAATTCAAATAATCAAAATCCTAACAACGTTCATTTGGTTAAAAACCAATTGACGTTGAATAATAAATTGGAAGTCTGTGAAGAAGTCAAACCGAAAACGCCTGATGCACCTCCATGGAAGCAACTTGAAGAAATTTCTGCGGAGGATAAGGAAATCAAACAAGCACTCCAGACAATCACACAATCTCCAACAAGAGGTGCAAATTTGTTGTCTACAAATCAAATACCTCTGGCGCAAACTCAAACTACGCCGCTTGTGACGCCAGTCACCCAGCACCAGGTCCCAGCGCTGCAACAACAGCAACAACAAGTCGTGCAAATGATACATCCCAGTACGCCAACTCCAAAGCTAGCAAAGCAAGCACCTCCAGGCAAAAGCCTGGTGAAAATCATCACCTCGAATGCCCCAGGCAAGTCGCTCATTATTCCATCAAGTGCGAACACCTACGTCAAACAAGATGCAAGAATAATCACGACGACACCTGGGAAGCCGCCTCTAGTCACTCAGCAGCTGCTGCAGAGTCTTGCCCAGCAGAAACAGCAGCTCAGCCAGCAGCAGCAACTCATCCGGTTGGAAATCCCTGATAAAGATAAGAAAACTACGAATCTAAGTATTCCACAACAAATTCTCCAGAGTATTTCACCGCAGCAACTGCAAAACATCAAAAATGTGACGCTGTTGCGCAACGTGCGGCAGAATCATCAAGGTTCCATTGTGCTGGCCCACAACGACGATGCGGGCACTTCCGGGGTTGATGCAACTAAGGAGGAAACGGTACAACAACCACAACAGCAACAACAGCAGCCAATTCGCGTGCAACCAGGATCGTTGACGATATCGCAACAAATTCAGCGATTGCAGCGGATACGACATCAACAACAACATGAGGCTGAGTTGCAGCAATTACTCATTAGGCATAATAAGTCGCCTGTTGTTCAGAAGGGAGCAGCTCCAGGAACTTCATTGCTCGGTCAAACGAGAGTTGTTCAAGGTACAATAATTAAATTTCAATGAAAGTTTGTTTCTATATCTTTTTTATTCTAGATATCAATTCGGGCAATAAATCGACGATAGGTGCAGCTAATCAGGGACCTATCGTTGCTAAGGTGTTGACGAATGCAGCAGGCCAGGTGATTTCAGTTGAAAGTTTACTTGCGCATCAAAAACAACACGGAAGTTTACCTCAAGGTAAATTTTAAAATTGCTGACGCCCCCTTGTTGTGGTAATTGTAAGTTTCAAAATTTTAAAAATTTAAAATTTAATTTCAGGAGCAACTCTCAGGGTATCAGGCGTAAAGGGAGGAACGAATATCATCCAATTGGGCTCGACCACACAAAATAAGACATCACAAGCAGCGGTAAAAGTGGTGGGCTCCCAAAATAATTTCATCGCGTTGGCGAATCAACCGAAATTGGTGTTGTCGTCAACGACATCAACAAATGCAACCACGACGGTGACGTCGTCCAAGGCAATCACGAAAACCGTCTCGAAAACTCAACCTCTCACCAAATTCCCCACGAAAGCAACCCAGCAAATAATCAATGCAAAGTTCATTGCCCAGAATGTCGATGGGCAGCAGAAACTCGTCCAGCCGAAAGTCGTCATAGGGCAAAACCAGCTGAAATTTGCGAACAAAGGGTCCAAGCCGCTCAGCATTCAAACGGCCACCGCCTCCAGCACGAACTCCATCCGAATGGTCAATACAGCAAATCTTAATCTGGCCCATCTCGGTGGAAAACCCGTGCTGCTTGCGTCTAAAGGAGGCAGTTTACAGAACATTCAAGGACAGAATGTCATCATCCAAACTCAGGCGAACACGAGCACCTCGAGCCTTCTGGCGATGTCAGCCAACAATAAAAATTCAGCTAGTGGAGTCAGCAACGTGAACGTCATTAATCAAGCTGGCCAGCAAGTAGTACTGGCGCCCCAACTGAAAATGCAACCCCAGCAGGTTCTACTAGGCTCGTCGAATGTAAAGAACTCGAATCTGATAGCGAATCAAGCGACGAATCAACAGCAGATCATTGTTGGAAGTCATCCGGTGCGATTGGCGACCAATTCTGGGGCGAATGCGCAACGGGTTGTTTTGGCGAGTCAAGGACAAGGAGGGCAGTTGGTTGCGCAGCAAATTCTGCTGCCGGCTGGCTTTCAGGGCACTGCAATCAATATTAAATCGCTGCAAGGTGTCAAAGTTATACCAATTGCACAACAAGCCAAAGGTACATCTTCCATCCAATTTGCCTCAATATTTCCATATTTATGAATCCATTTTGTTGTAGGTTTTCAAGGAAGACAAGTGTTTGCACGAGTGATGAATCCCTCAAGTATTGTGCGCACGGCAACTGTATCAGCTGCCGAAGTGAAGCAGGCAGCACCAACGAGCGAATAATTTATTAATTTGATTTACCATTTTACTTGTACCCTGTACATAGGTAGGTTGTACATAATCGTTAGTCCGCGTTTTAGTGAGCGAAAAAAGCAGTTTACAAAACAAAAAACGAATGTAGCATATTGATAATAATCCAAAAGAGAATCATTTTTCATGAGGCATTTGGCACCAAATTTAATTATTATTTTGTACAAAAAACAATTATGGCGAGTTTTAATTTGAAGAACGAAGTGTTCTCTAAATTTATATGACGATACGATTGTAAAATAAATATTAGGTGCACAATTACTTATTTTATAAGGGATACCTGTGAAATTTTCATTGAAATCAGCCGATTTTTATAAAAAATGTGCATTCTTGTAAATACAATAAATTATAATTTATTATTGTACTAATTTTGTTTTACAATATATTTCAGGAGAAGATTCTGAGGAGGTGGTCCAGGTTACGGCCGGTCTTAGGAATGTAGCTGATGCTGGAGGTGATATTTAATTTTTTATTTTTAATATTCTAATTTGAATTTTTAATATAAAAGTAGTGTATGACTGTAGGCAACCAAGCCAACAAGGAAATTCAAGCGTTAACAGCGCATTACGCGGCTGAATTTGAAAACAACCGGCATTAGTGACTTGCATCAATTTATTGGCCCTGTGTTGGTACGTCTGATTGTTGACTTGATTATAATACACGTCCGAAGAGCAAGCCGTAAATTGATAAAGCAAGTGCATCCTAATTTTGTTTAATCAATAAGTGCGTCCCCAATAACACGTAAGTACTCCGCACAATATTACGCATCATACAATCACTAATTCACGTCGTTTGCCAGCGGCTGACATGAACGCTTAGCCGGTGGCGTCCAAGCATTTTCAGCCAACACCCGTGGTCGTCGTCGCCGTCGACGTCGTGGGCATCCAAAGTCCGATCTTTTCGGGCTCCAAACCGGATCGCCCTATCTACGCACATTGATTGCTTGTTTTGAGGACGCCCGTTGTTTGGCGTTGGCCGGGAAACGCATGACGCAGTAAGTGACCACCCAAACGACATATCGCACCTTCGCCAGTGGACGACGATTCTCCTCCTGGAATGCGCGATAACGAGCTGACGGCGTCGCCGAAAGGCGGCGGCCACCGCAGCCGCAGTCGCAGCCGTAGCAGCTCAAAGAGCAGCAAGGGGAGCAAGAAGAGCGGCGAACGGTCCAGCTACTCCAAAAGTCGCTCTCGCTCGCGTTCCCGCAGCAGCAGCGAGGAGGTGGACGGCTACCGGCTGCACATCGCCGATATCGGCGAGAATGTGCGCAAATCCGACCTGGAGAAGCTCTTCGCCACCCACGGCCAGCTGATTGAGATCTGGATGACCAACAGCACTCCCTGCTTTGGGTTTGCTGTGTTCAAAGACAAGAAAGATGCTGCAAATGCTCTCCAAGCTTGTGATGGCATGTAAGTAATCCTATTCATTTCTTTTTTGTTGTATTTTAAGAAGACACATGCTAATGTCAGTCACTTTTTGAAGGGAGGTGTCTGGATCTCGAATTCGTGTGTCATACGCCAAGCCAAGGACTCGTGGCTCTGGCAGACGCTTTTTTAATCCCAAGATGCGCTGCTATCAATGTGGATACACTGGCCACTTTTATAGAGATTGCCCCGAGCTGAATGGAGGCGGGGGCGGCGACAAACGCAGCTCTCGGTACGTATTTCGTTGGAAGGCATTTCAAATTCTTCCAATTTTTAATAACGTTTTTGTTTCGTTGATTTCGAGGGAGCTTATTGTATAATAACGCTTTTTGTGCCGGTTTCAGGGTGTAATTCATGTGCTCAACATTTTGATAATGTCTGAGCAAATAAATTGCATCCAAATGTGTTAATTCTCTATTTTGAGCTTAAATCTCTAATTTTGTGTGATAACTACACAGTTTTTGGCTTCAAATCATTTTGTGTACGTTGATTCAATCATTTCATTGCAAACGCATTAATTTTGAAGTTTAAACTTACAGTTGGTGTGATTTTTGCTGTTTTCTTTTTCAAAATTTTAACATTTTGACTGCAATAGCTCCCATTTTCAAAATTAAAGTTTTTATTCATTTTTAAGTGTGCTGATGTTAGAAAAGCAGCACAATTCTTGAATTTATATAAGAACAAGCTGATCAAACAGCAAGTAAGTAATTCAGCTTGTTCTCATATAAATTGATCAGGTACAAGTTCAAGATTCAATTGATCAATATTTATATCTATATTATGTACTTATGTTATTGTGTTGTGATGGGTATTTCTGCACCTAATTGTTGTTTTATGGTTTATCAGGCTCATGGCGTTTTGGCATAGTTTATATGGTTTGGTTAAACATAATAATGGATTGTGTTATGGCATAGGCTAATTAGTCAAAACTCGCAAACCGCAATTCTCGAACCCGGTCTTGGTTGGCTCTCAGTACCTCTCTCTTGGTGTCTCTTGGTTGGTGTCTCGTGGCGAGAATGGTGGTGAGAGAGAGACGCAATCGTAAAGTGTGGACAATGTGACCTCCTTCTCCCCCCCGCACACACGCAAAAAACCAGTGGCCAAATAGCTATCCGCAGTTAGTCAAAAGCAAATCGAATCCGCACCACGGGGTTGACGCGCGAATCAAAATCATCTTCAGCGCCGCACAAACAAACAAACACATGCGCAGCGTCGTAGGGGGAAAAGTTCGCACGCACTTGTGCCAAAACCAAAACCAAAAACGCAATCGCAATCAATCAAATCAGCTAAAACAGCTAAATCCAAAAACCAAATACCTCGACTTAAAAATGGGGGCTGTGTATGAGAGATGGGCGCTGACTTAGAGATGTTTTTAGTTACGACTCGCACTCGGACCGCTATAGTAGTCGGCGGCGGGACCGCAGCGACCGCGACTATCACTACGACAGGGACTACGGCCGGAGGCGCACCACGCACCGCTCCTCGCGCCGCTACGACGACTACGGCAGCAGCCGCAGTAGCCGGCGCCATCGTTACTAAGCCACCCACGTTTGTTTGCTTTTGTTTTGCATCGACAACGACCTGCCCTGCATTAGAATAATTATTCACCGAGGCGCACGCCGAAGAAGGCGTCCACGAGAGAAGGCCTGGTGCAGAATGATGACCCTGGTGCGCGATGAGCGCCCTGCTGTTGGGGGTGTGGGATGCAAGCGAAATGCGCAACAAAACGGAAGGATGAAGGAACGAGGAGGAAGAACCCGGAGGAACGAATTTTGCCGCCGGAATCCGTATATATATATATACATATATATTTTCACGTTTTGTGACCATGCTGTTTGTATAGACACGATGCAATTTGGCGGATTTATGTCCCACGTATGAATTGACCTAAATCCACGCGTTTCTTATAGCGATGTGTGTTGATCCGTTCCCTTTCGGTCAGTTCAACGAGAGGGAATGTTTGGTAAATGCTATTTGGCACACAAATTAGTGTAATTAATTTTGTTTTGTGGATGACTCGACTATGATTTTTTGCCCCCATGATTGAGTGTTGGACTTTCGTTTCAAATAATTGACCAAATTTTTTGTTTTGTTTTCATTCCGTTCACCGATATATAGAAACAAATATAAATAATTCAATACAAATTTAATTAGTACAAAGGAATGGGTTTTCTTCATCCAAATTCATTTCCAAGTTCAATTCCATTTTCCATACCTAAAAAGTAGTCATCAAAATATTAATCCGAAAAGTAATGAATGTAATCTTTTCTTAGCTGCTAAACTCAAATTTAAGTGAAATCAGAAAATTAATTTATTATTGTAATTTGGTTTTCAAAATAAAGTTCTTTGTAAATTTAGTTTTAGAATATAGCAGCCAATTCTTTAATAAATTTATTTTTTAAAAATATTTTGTACAACAATAAAATACACATTCTGCAAATACATAACTATCAATAATCATCAATAAATATATAATAATCAGGATAATCAATGAAAAAATGGAATAATTGTGTTTGGATAATTATATGACAACCAACAATTTCTGGTGAACATAGTAATACTAAAGCTATCGTAGCCAATTATGCGTTAAATGTAAATACATTCGTTAAATAATTAATATTTCCTTATTTGATGCCAGAAGATGTTAATTCGAGGCAAAGAAGGGCAAGAAAATTTCGCAATGCTGCTGGTTCATCGTCTGGATTGAGGGCTTTCTTCCAGTTTCCTCCAGACAACCTGAAAGTAAAATTTTAGAAAAAGGTAAAATATGATTTTTTTGTACCATGTAAAAAGTTTTCTAATTTAATATTTTTTTCTTTTATCGGTGGTTGGCTTACATTGCACATCTCACGAACGAGGGCTTTTTCTCCATCGTCCATGTCGCCATTCGGGACCTCCGCCAAATTTTCGCCTCGTTCCGGTAACCGGCCCTCACGTTCAAGCTGCTCGCGAACTTCGAGAACTTGAAGTGCACGCACCACGGCTTCAGGCCGCCCGGAGAGGACGCCCACGCCGGATTCGGGTGGAATGGCAATGGTTGCATCCCCTGTCGTCGTCGCAATCTGATTGATCTTATGGGTCAGACTCCTTTTGTCGTCCTCCAGCTGCTTGACGCGATTCTCCAAGCTGCGCACGTACTGCATTATTTGATCTGCAACAATGCTCCAATGAATACAAGGAATGCTTTAGAATTGCAAACAATACAAAACTACGACAAGAATACGACAACGAAAAATGTAAAGGTAAAGATTTCTAACCGTTAAACGTGCTTCTTTGCCGAGCTAGATTTTCATGGAGAAGACGCTCCCGGCTGGCTGACCTTCGAGGCACCGCATTTCCGGTGAACTGTTGCGGTACAGGAGGTTCATCAGCGTTTGTACTCGAGCTGGAACCATCTCCATCGTCACGTAAATTCGCCGTGGAGGTGCTGCTTCCACACGATGGGCATATCGTGCTACCACGTTCTTCGTCCAGGTATAAACAGAGCTCCTTCAGCTCCAGGTTGTCCTTTATTAGTTCCTGCTGTTTGTTGTCCAGCTCGCGCAGCTTGCTTTGATACGCGGAGACTTCCTGGCGCATCACCGACGCCGTGTACCGTCCAAAACGCTGCCATTCGCGTGCTAACTTCCTTCCTTTCTGGCGGTCATCGTCGAGGAAGCAGCATAAATCACGTAACTCCTGATTGTCATCAGCGAGGCGTTGATTTGACTCCTTCAGCGAGCGCAGCTCGACGACGAGACCCTGCATATGCCGTGGATCCGGCATATGTCGCTGGGGAGCATCGCCAGGGTGCTGTATGATACGATTATCATCAACCTTTCGTACGAACTTGAGCATTTCGGCCTGCCGTATGAGATCCTCTTCGTAGCGTTGACGGGGAACTCCAGGTTCGTCCAACGGTGGACGTCCCTGATGGATTTGTACTTGCGTGCGGATTTCTTCCACAGCAGGTCGATTCGGATTCTGTGGGATGCCCACTGGGTACGGATACGGCGGGTATTTGCTAAGAGCCAATGGAGATGCGTTCGGATAGTACTTCGCGTCTGGTGCGGGCAAATACGCCTGAGGAAGCGGTTGCTTTGCAAGATTCAAATTTAAATCTTTGGGCGGAGGATACACCTTGCTCACATCTTTCGCGGGATGCTTCAGGATGCCTGGATTTGCACCAGGTGGCTGCGGTGGCGGCTGGTAGCGTGGAGGCACTGAATTGCCGTTTTCACTGCTGGTCGTCGTCGTCGGCGGCGATTTGATTATGTACGGCTGCTGCTTTTTGCTGCTGGACATGATAGTGGCATGCAGCGCGTTTACATTCCAGTGAAGAGAAATGCATCAGTTGCACCGCACATTTTCCTTCTGGAATTGCCTCCACCTGGAGCACCTCACCAACGACGAATCCAACCAGAGTGGACGCACGCACGTACTGAAATAACAAAGCGTTTAAATCACCACAAAAATCTGTGCGGATGTAGGTCACGGAAGTAGCCCAAGCACTTCGTCTTACATTACAAGTTGACTGCAGTTCGACTCATGACTTTCATTCGGGGCCGCGTAAACGAAAAGCGATTTTGGGTGTGATCAGAACGAGGACACTGCGCTTATCTATCTTCTGGACGAGTTGCCTCAAACAATTTTCACCGCACTTCCACAATTAGTCGGCTTTTTCGCAATCAATCAACAAACATTGCAAGCGTTTAGCGCGTACGGAATGCTCGCGACTTAAGTCAACATGGCTGAATAGTCTGAGATTTGCCTGTATACTTAAGTCACTCGCTGACCTAGGTATGGAACGACGTCATCAGGTAGTAAAGGAGAGGCAAATATATAAATACCTAGGTGAGTAAAAGCTGCAATACAAGAGACAGCTTCTCTTACATCTATTTTCCCACTTTACGATTTGAGCTTGAATAAATCTAACGAATACTATCGTCCAACAGGAAATGTGTAAAATTACCATTGCAAATAAGTCATATGTAATGTTATAGTTAATTTATTCGATCCATTGATTAAATTGATCCGTTAAATGTACAGGAATTCATTATTTTTAAATTTTTTAAATAATTAAAGCAGCAACTAGTTATTTTTTGTACTGGTGGCAACACTGATATATTTAAAA
>JARJDZ010005638.1:0-66154 GCA_030264555.1 Aleochara sp. GC000083
ACACATGAATAAATTGTTCACAAAGTACCTTGATAATTGCAGCAAAATGTCGAACGCTGCTCAAAGTACCTCCATCGGCAATGGCGACGCTAGCTATACTCGCAGAATCTGCAAAAATAAAATAATAACATATGTATTCACATATTGAATACACATGAATAAATTGTTCACAAAATACCTTGATAATTGCAGCAAAATGTCGAACGCTGTCCGAAGTACCTCCATCATGCATTGGCGACGATAGCCATACTCGCAGAATCTGCAAAAATAAAAATAATAACATATGTATTCACATATTGAATACACATGAATAAATTGGTTACAAAATACCTTGATAATAGCAGCAAAATGTTCAACGCTGCCTCAACTACCTCTATCACCAATGGCGACGCTAACTATACTCGCAGAATCTGCAAAAATAAAAATAATAACATATGTATTCACATATTAAATACACATGAATAAATCGTTCACAAAATACCTTTATAATTGCAACAAAATGTCTAACGCTCTCCAAAGTACCTCCATCAGCAATGGCGACGATATCCATACTCGCAGAATCTGCAAAAATATAACAATAATAACATATGTATTCATTTTTCTCATTAATTCTGTGTATGCAGTATCAAATGTAATAGATTAAATTATAAATATACAGAGATACAGATATGACCGTGTTTCAATTTATAAGTATAATGAAATAGAACTGACCTTATCATTTGCATTACAAGTTTTCTAGTAACAGCATTCTGCTTGACTGAAGGCATCTGGCATGCAGTTCAATATAGGCACCATTGCAATCCAGTATATTTGATGATCCTGCTGGTGCTGAATATATACCATATGATGTCTTCCAATTTTTGCCTGAAGTTATCGCACATCAACTGAAAATTTCAAACAAGAAAATAAACATATCTATTGAATCTATGGGAATAAATGGTTTAAATAATGCACCATCACTGCCTTGCCTCATACAATTTGGTAGAGAGTCTAGTAGTTCTACTAAGGCACTATAAACGTTTATAGAGCTCTAGTCATAGATGAGACAGGCTCTAGTTCTACCACAGGTTCTACACTGAATGTATAGTCCCAGCTATTTGACAAAGTACAGAATGAGATTTTGGAACTTCATTCATCTACTGATCTCACTGACTGGGATAATGCACTATTCCCACACAATTTTTGTAGATGTACAAGAAGCATCTCTACCCAAAACCATCATGTGATAACTTTAAAAAGGAACGAAATACTCACATTTGCTACTCTTAACTTTGGACCTAGCTCTTCATATACTGCTATCAGCTGGATGATCTCCTCCTTTTCCATCTCTTGCATGAGACACACAGCTTGGAATAGAAATAATAGTCTTGCACAAATTACCAAATTCTACCAAGCATCCACACGACAATATGGCGCCCAAAAACAATTGCAATCAATCTAGAAATTACAACGATAAGTATCGCACCAGGTGGCGCATTAATGCAAAAAAGAAAATAACAAAAAAGTCGGTTTTAAAAATTAACTGAAGTATTCTTCAGCAAGAATTTCTTTAGATGCAAAAAATGAAACTTACGACATGAAATTTGTTATTGAAAAACTGGAAGTATAGAAAGCGGATTAACTGCTGTACAAAATATATTTAAACCAGAGACGAAAATCTCTTATCTGTGTTTAAGCCAAAAGAATTACTTCTCACAATTTAGACGCGAAAAATAATGTAAATCCGGAAATATTTTAAAATGAAATGTTCTGAATGGCATACAAATCCTGTAGTTAGCGATTGCAGAGAAAACGAAGAATATAATATTTTCAAAGTCGTGCATTGATGTAAAATTTGAAAGCAGAAACTCACCTTCGTAGAAATCAGAACGCCAAACTTGATCCAAATCGTTCTTCCAATTCTTCTGCATGGCTCTCATGAAACCTTGTACATTCCATGAATCGTATCTATACACTGAAACTGAAAGAAACAAAAAATTACATGACATCAAAAACAAATTTCTTTTCTTCATGCAAATTCATGCACCAATTACATTTCTAGATTGGGCTTATAATGTAAAATTTTAAAGCAGAAACTCACTTTCCTAGAAATCAGAACGTCATACAAATCCTCCAATTTTTCTGCGAGGGTCTAAGAATCCTTGTGCATTCAGCGAATGTAGAGGAGAAACTGATAGAAACAAAGAATTACACGACATCAATAAACAAATTTGCCTGCATCATGGAAATTCAAACAGAAATTACATTTATAGATGTGGCTCAAATGAACTACATGAAGCTCCTCATACTGGCAATAAACATATTAGAAGATTTTCTCTAATAGTTTCTCATTGTAAATTATTTTAAGTTTAAAAAATGCTAATTCTAAGCATCAAATGATATGAAATTTAATTATCAAAAGTTGCTTTGAAACTATAAAATTAATTGACACCATAACGAAATTCATTACTAATTAGAGTTGTTCTCTTTTTCGTGCCTTGGGTTCATGACCAACAACAACAATATGTTTTACAATGGATTCAATAAGTTTCGAGCATTTTTGTAAATATTCCAAACGTATAGCATCGCCTTTTGCATGAATAATTATATCAGCAAGGTTTTGTTCAATAGTGATTTCTTCAGTTTTCCCCTCAAGCAACTTTTTTACAACCATTTCCATCTGAAGCAGTTTAGTATCAGGAATAAATTTGTAGTTACCAGTAACTGGATCCTTCGCTTTAAAGAATACATGAGCAAAGCGCTCCCTTTCATCGTCTTCAACGAAAAACAGATTATAAACAATAATAGCCATTAAGGCGTAGTCTTCCTCTGAAATATCACTTCTTCTGCCATATTTTCTGATATTTTTAATGGCAGCTGCGCCCACGTATTTCATCAATTCCATTTTGCGTTTGTTCATGTATACCAAATCCGCATATCTGTGCACGTCGGCTTTCGGATACACCAATTCATCAACGTCAACTTCGTAGAGAGTTTGATTTCCACCACCTTTTAAACGGGTGCCTTCTAAATGCCTCTGCCACTTCTCTTTGTAGAAATGGAATATGTCGTGAACATAGTTTTGAATCGAGTAGATCGAAGCATGATTCGAGTAGAAAATTCGACTTTCCTCCAAGTTCAGCATGAGAGTTGTTGCGTATAAATTCAGAAAGCACAAGGAAATCACCAAAAATATGGAATACACCAAATATAAGTAAGCGTGCTGAACCACGGAAATATTGCTGAGATGCTCCGTGAAATTAATTGATGCCAAATACAGTGTAACCAATGAAACGTAGAAACTTCGAAAGTAACTCAAATTTCCACCGTACAGTGGACATATGAATACGGCCATCATCAGATAGACGAATACTTGGTAAATGAATAAACCGATGAATTGAGGTCCCGATTTTAAAATGGTGCGTTCCATTATGCGAAACAATATACCAAAATGCAGAAATTTCCATAAACGTAACGTCGCCAGACCCAATGTGATTCCGTAAATGATTGTAGCTGCTCGAGATATCGACATCACTTCAAAGTAGCTCACAAATTTGTTGTGGTCAGCTTCGGCCAGTTCATTTAGAAGTGTGTACGTTTTGTACTTTCGCAGAAAGAACAAGATTATTAAGATGATACTCAAGAGAGTTAGGAGTATATCAAGTTGATTCCAGAAGTTGTTGAAGTATTTGCCTTTCAGTAATATTATGTGCACGAAGCGTTTCGTCATCATGATAATTATCATCACGGTCAGGAGAATTAAAAGTAGAAGCACAACTAATTCCATCTCCAAATTTGAGTATATGAGCGTAATTGTGTAGAGCTGAACTGTTTTGAAAATCCTACCAGCTGCAGAACGTTCAATGAGAACTCGAACTGCGTTGAAAATGTTCGCATTTGCATTGTACGTGAGAAATTCGATGAAGAGGACTTGAGTGTTAATATCAATCCACTTGTATTCGCGTAAAAGATCAAGAATGAACTTTGAATTTTTCATGGTGCGCCCCAATGGTGCAATGTAACCATTTCCATGATAAATTTTCAAGTGACCTTAAATTGTAAAATTTCTAAAATAACGATTTTTTTAAACTCACCATTTTATCGACCTAAAGCAGAAGTAATGTCAGCTCCATCGTAGAATTCCCAATTGTCGAATACAGGTGCCTCATTGGAACACTGAACATGCAATGGTTTCAATTCGACTGGTATCACGCACTGCTGTTGCCTTCGTTGCTGACGCAATTCAACAATCCCAAGAATTCGTGTGCTAAAGTCAGCCATCAATCCTGCATCGATCGAATACCATTTCCCATACCAATGTTCAGGATGCACCAATGGAAGAATTACAAACTCGATGTAGTCGTAAATACTAAAAACAAATTGTGTTTTATATTTATCAAACAGATAAAATTTTCAGAGCGAGACTTACTCTGAAATGGATCGTATATCTTCAAGTTTGTGCTCTCCATTTGAGTAGATAGATTCTTCCAACATCAACCGCAAGGATTGATTACTGGTATTCAATTCGTTGTTGTATTGGATAATAGCCAACAAATACAAAATTCCAATGTACACCAAAAAGAGGCACATGTCTTTGAACAAACTAGCGACTTCAAGTCTTGTCATTATGACTTGTCGTAAATGCTACAACATTAAAGATTAAAATTTAGGCTGTAATTGATTATGGCACTTACAAATATTTCATTTGGTGTTAATAAGCGATAATGCTTTTTAAAGTATGGTCTTAACAGGACTTCTCCAAATTTTCGAAATAGAAGTTCACGTTGGCGTTCAATTTCAATAATGATGGCATCAAAACGATAAATTAATTCTTCGACCTGGAATTCAAATATGTAAAAAACTGATTTCTATTATTTACTACTTTGACTTACATAGCCTCGTTTTGCATGGATAATATTTTGCAGGATAATGAAGATATTCTCCCAGATGAATATCGAAATGAGTAGTGATAGAATAGTAACGCAAATCCAGACGTAGACGGAATGTGTTGGCACCCAAAAACCAAATGTGACCAAATAAACAAAGCACAACGTTATCCAAACAGCCAAAATGTACCAAATAAGTTTCCGAATGGTAAACGAATACGTTTTCACGGGAATCACCAAAACTCCTTTTTGCAGAACGCGTTTACTCTTCCTGCAAAACAATTTCGTCGTTAAAACAATATAAAAAACAATATTCGTGAACGTACCTCAAAAAATAAACTGCTGTTAAATGCATTGCACTGTTAATGACGCTGCTGACGAATGCGAACAAAATGAAATCAGTATAGAACTGAAATCGTCCATAACCAAAAGAGTCCGATAAAGACATCGCTGGAGGACGTATCAGCAACATGATGATAAAATAGCACGTATAAATCATGCTCAAAATCACCGTGATGCGTTCAATGTAGGTGAGATCTTCGTCGTCGCGAAGAAAAATGTTCCAAATATGCCTTCCGTCGTAGTACATGCGAAAATACTTGCTGATGCTTACGCCAATGCTTTCAATCCTGGGTGCTGCACTATCAGCAACGTCGATTTTCACAAAATGCTTATGTTTGTCAAGGACTGAGAGCCAAGTACGCACGTCGAAAAAGTACTTGTTCTCAGTTTGCAGGTCGAAGATTGTGATATTCTCGCAGAACCATGCTGGATACAGACCGATGCTATCAGTCCATAAAAGGATGGATTGTAGTGCACCCAAATGCTTCGAATGGGCTACAATCAACCAATCGACGCTATCGCGTTGTAGCAAATGGCAAGCTGGATCTGGATAATTCAGTACATGAGGCTGAAAATTAATTAGATAGAAGTTAAATTGAAGCGTTTAAAATCGTTGCTTCTTACCTTTGACTTCCCATGTTCTCCCAATATTTGAATCATGATATTAGCTGTGGTTCCAGAGTCAGCAAATGCGCCGGTTTTTACAACTAACATGTAGCAATATCTATCATTCTTCAAGTTATCAGCCAGTACGAATATTTTATCCCGTCCATAAACTCGAGGCAGACGTTTTAAACTCATAACCATCGCTATGATGAATGCAATAAGGATAATGATTACGTGGATCACGATTGCGTAATTTACGAAATCAACGACGAGGAAATCGACGGACATTTCTTCTTCTAGGCGGTTTTCGATGGATTTGAAATAAACGCTGTGTAGTGATGTCTTCGTGCAGGTACACTGAACGACCGAGCCATTTGCAGAATCCATAACATGAGCCTAAACAATTCATTATCCAATTAAAATTTTATAAATTTTGTGAATTTTAGAGGTTATGTTTTATCTTACCGGAAAATTTATGGTTAGTTCACTGACTACGTGTGTTATTAATGATTAGAATTGTTAATGAACGCGAAAAATTATTGATGCACTTTATTCTATAAGTGAAATAAATGAATATCTTTCATTTCACTTACAACTAAAACGGACGACAAGACGCGTTTAAAACGTTGATTACATTCATGGAGGTGAATATACAATATCTGGATGGAGAACATTGAGTTTCTTATGTTGCTGTTGGTTGGTTACATACATATTTTGGACACGATGTTCCCTCCATATAATTTCTTTCTCCAATGTTTGCATCTCATCGATTTTTTTTAATAATTTTTATCTGTTATTGCTAATATCACATATTGTGCAAACTTATTGGACAAATTTCCTTCTTATTGGAACATGTACCAATTAATTTCCGGTAAGATAAAATACTATTATAAACTAGTGAAATTTGTGCAATTAATCCTGACATTCAGGTGATTTAAACATTTCACAAGTTTACAATTTTGAAATTTTAAAATATTAAAACATAATATAATCATACCTTGCATGACTTTGTAGACAACCATTCATGTTTGGAACGGCTATACGTGACGCACGCAATTGACGAAAATTGTATTTCATACGTGATATTACCACCATCATAATCCTGTAAAATTCCAAAGAAATTATCATAAAATAATTTAAAAATTGGGAGTTTTAGAAGTACCTTTAACATGTCTGGATGTGGAGTGACTGCAACGTAGAAAAGAACATCTCTTTCGCATGGCGCAAACGGATTTTCAATCGTAAGACTTTTGCTATTTTCCGAATCAACAATAAATCCTGATAAATCAGAATCATAATGCCTCAAACGTGGTCGCTCATTAATACTAACTGCAACCTATTAAACAAAATGATAACATCAGTGCTATTTTCGTAAATTAGTGGAGAATACTCACATTTAATTTAATTCCAGTTGATTTGAATTGAAATCGAATTAGGCAAGTCTCCAATGCGAATAGATTAACCCGATGAACATTCATTGTCGCATCAATATCCCTCCATTCCTGCAATGCATTTGGCGGCTGGACATCGTACGGAACGTACTCAATGACCTCTTCGACGATTTGAAACTCCAAATTGTATTTCACATTCGACATGCGTCCGGAATTCTTGTAGAAATTCACGTCGATAATCTCAGCTGAGAGATTCGATTTTGGCATCACCGTATCCTTAACGTAATTACTGATAATTGCAGTGACAACATTTTCACCTTCGTCTTTGAACTGATCCGAAGGAATGATGGACACTTTTCCTATTTCCATGCGTTTATGAGCCATAAAATTTCCTTCTTCGTTGGCTACAAGTGTTGCAGAATGTTCCGTCTCAAATTCATATTCTTCACCAGCATTTAACGTCTTTCCAATTGCCACTGAAGTTTCCAATATGACATCCATCCCATTTCCTTTGATGATATCATCGACAGGTTTCTCGAAAGGCAACTGATAGTCAGGATAATCTTCAACAATTACTGTTTCATTGATTGGTGGACCTGCAGTCGTTGTAGTTGTAATTTCCTCCTCTACCGGTGTCGGTTCTAGAAGCTTTTCTGCACAATCAGTGCTTATCCTACAAGTAGCAAAATGCATTATCTGCAAAATTACATTTAAAATACGTACTTTGCTTGCTTTTTTGCTTCCAAATCATGATATTTCACATAAATTGATTTATGAAGTTGTTGGCTGTAAACAGACGACATTTTCTTGCAGAATTTACCAAGTTCGGCTTTGTAATCCTTTTTCATATCGTCCTTATTAACAAATAACGGTGTCAAACTCGCGACTTGTTCATAAACATCCATATTTGTAATGCGAAACTGAAACAAATATGAATTCAGAATTGAAACTTAAATTTCAACAAATATTTACAGTTGTAAGTTTGTTCATCAATGTCATTTCGGCTTCCTTGATCGCATCCGGGTCCAAATTGGATTGTTGCAACTCCTGCAGCAGTCCTGCAGTATATTGAATGGCCAAAGGATCACCAAATCGATAAGCACGAGTCAAAGTCTTCAATATTGACTTGACCGTATTATCATTTAAGTCAATCTCATTGACTGTAACTGGATTCACATCGCAAGGGAATTCGTTGTGGAATAAATCACGTCCTTCAATTTCTAATTGCTGAGTAGGTTGACCTTTTACTGATGGAAGGACGATCTGAAACTCTGGATCAGCTGAAGATGTTACCAGACGTCCTGCAACAACAACAAAATTATTATTATTTGTTAAGAAAAGTTGTACATGCATGGACTTACTTTCATTGCCAACTTTTTGGTAAACCTTGTAAAAAGGACCATACTGATTCAGATGCTCGTCGTCAGTTGTGCAACTAACTTTAAATTTCGTTTTTAAACTGTCGCCACTTTCAGGGGTAATTTTACAGCTTGGACTCTCGATTCTTGGAATTGTAACAATTTGAAACCAGGACTCGAATTTGTCGTCAACGTCTGAAACAACTGCTGCATTTTCGGAGTAATCTAATGTGTTTTTGTCGATTATCAATCGTTTGTTGTTATTGACTGGTGAAAGATTCGAATCGGACACAGCTAAAATGCACCAAAAACATTCAATTAAATGAAATTTGACTTATTAAATAGTCTTACCGTTTCCACCAGTTTTAACAACTTGCCAATTCGGTCTCCAATTATCAAACCCATTACAAAACAGATTAGTTTCACGCAATTTCAGAACAATTGGCAAATCAGGATTCGATTTCGACGTTCCCTGCAGGTCGCAATTCTTTTCACAAATTATATCAACGCTGCACTTGAAAGCTTTGCGGGTATTCACTCGATGCACAGCGGAAATTTCAGTTTTGTCGTGGATTACTGTTGCTGTGAAGATCTTGCTATCAAAGCAACGATGAGCAATATCAATGAATTTTAATCCTGCAATTAAAATAAAAATGAGTGACAGCTACAAAATTATGCGCATGCGCCGTTGTGTAAAAGTAAACGGTTTGAGCGTTTCAAATGCGCAGGCGCGCGACTACATACAAAGATGGTTAGAAACAAATTTTCCAATTGAATATTGCAATGCGCCCTCCAGATATGTATACTCAAAATTTCTAATTTGATGAAAACAATAAATAAAAACGAACCTCTCATCGTTGGAACATTACATTTCACCAGTAGTCGTTTGCATTCCTCCTTCTTCTCCTTATTCCACATACATTTCACAGTCCATTGCACTGGGGGTAAAGGTGAACCATCAAAATATTTCGACCCAGTAATATCCACTGTGTAAAGCGTTCCAATAAGGGCGTTCTGGGCATATCCATGCTTGAATATCACCACTGGTGGTTCGGATACGTAAGTAAATTGGCACTAGAAATAACTAAATTATTAGAGAACATGCAAATAAATAGAGACGACTTACCCTTTTAGTTGTTTGTGCACCACCAGTTTCCGTAGCCGTCAAACGCAAAGTATACACACCTGGAGGGACTATCCGTACCCCCAATGTGAGAACAGTTTTCCTGTTTGCTTCGGAAAACTCTCGCCACGTTTTTCCTTTGGATTCTAAGGACCATTCAATGTTTGTTATCTTATTTCCCTTACAACTTGGTTTTATTTCCGATATTTGTTGATACACATAATAAGTATATCGTTTTTTAGGACTGGAATAATTTGATATGTATAATACAAAAATTGAGGTAGAAAGATGTTTTACCATTTTAAATCAACTTGCGGGGCACAGCTGCTTCTTGTATAACGAGTAGAGTTCTATTTAAGAATAACATATCAATAGAATTTATATTGTTATTCGTTAGTTAGCAATTTACCTGTTTATCAATTTGCGAGACCGATTCATGCAGCAAAAACAGAAGTAAAAGAATGGATAATTTCTTCATGTTTTGCAATTATGTTCTAAAACACATTCGTTAAACTGTCTTACGACAAATTTGTTTATTTATGTTACTCCAGAAACATTTGTTCGTTTTTGCAAAGGTTACTTGATCAAATTTATCTTGAAATTAATGCATTTAGTAGTTCAACTCTCAAATTTGTTTCTCTGCTGCTTAGTTACACATAACACTTTAAACAATTACTTTGCAATAAGATCAGCAGTCTTATCAATCAAAGTCACATAAATTTTTAATTGTAATTTATTTAATTGCAATCTTGACATAATTGGGTGGTGAAAGGTGTGTTGCCTATCTCATACATCCCTATAATTATCTATCAATCATCAGATTAATTATACAAAACTAATCAACATTCGCAATTATATTTCGTACAATGCGTGTAAAAAACTGCGCTGGTTGTGATATCGAAATCATTGGCACATGCAGTGGAGCAGACCAACTCGCAGAAAAAGTTAACAGATGCAATAAACTGCGCTTCCAATTCCGAATCAGTCGCTTCTGAAAATTAAACAACAATTAGTCCTATAATGATGGAATTTGTTAAGTATATTTCTTACCCATAAATTTTGCAGCACCTCGTCCTGAATTTAATCCTACAACTCCTTCGTGAAAACGCGAACAATTTACATGTGCGAAAATTATTGCAAAGACAAGAAAACCAAGTTTTAATGAAAACTGCATCTTCTTTTTGATATGTGCTGCAATTGAATTGCAAGTGCTTTGGAATACACTTCAAGGAAGAATGCTTCAGTTGAATCATGGAATCACAGTATTTAAATCAGAATCAATGACTAACGTTTGCGTCGTTTGATATCATTTTAATTAGTAAGTCATAACACAATCAATTGATTGTTCTCTTATCGCGCATTTGCAGTTTAACGTTGAGGTAAGCATGCCAAATTGCATTTCACGAATTTTTGTTTATGAATTCGTCTTAGAAACAGAAATCGAAAGTGATTACTGTACCTACCATTAAAAAATATAATTACAAAATGAATCATTAAAGCTTGTCCTTTTGAAAACAAAATCTCCAATGTTAATACAAATACCCAAAATTTAATTGCATTACGTGAATGCATAAATTACCGGACGTAATTAAATTTAATATTGAAGCACACTAATTGCATGTCATCTGTTATTTGAATACGAATATAATTAATATGATGAAAGTAATTTATCATAGTACTTTTCTAATCATGAAAGCTTGGATTTCTTTCGTGTTATTTCATCTCGTTATTCAAACAACAATACAAAATGACAATGTAAGAAGTTAATTCTTATTATTTTGTAATTTTCTAAAAAGGCATATTTTTTCAGTTCACCCAAAAAGTGTATGAAGCAATTCCTCATCACCTGACTGTGCATTGGTACAATTCTGAAATTTGGAATGATTTCCGAGGCAAAGTGAACCGACTGAATCGTACAAAATTTGCAATCGAAGCATTTATTGATTCAAAAGCTCGTATCAAAAAGTTGCGGGTATATAACAAATATTTTATAAACCTCTTTGTAATGAATTCTGTTATAGGTGGAATACAATGTATTTAAAAGATTACAAAATGAATACAAACGTACTGGAATACAATCATCCGTCGATATGTGCAATGCATTCAAGCACAATTATTATGGAATTGCAAATGTTAAGGAACTTGCGAATATGTCTGACTGTCCTATTGATGCTGTAAGCAATATGTTACGTTTCACATATCAACAAAATAAATCATGATGATGTTTCAGGGAAAGTACACTCTGAAGAGATTTATAGTCCAATCAAACAAATTGCCACCTTTTGTTCCTGCTGGTGATTATAAATTATTATTCACGCTTTATGCAAATGATATCAATGCCTCTCGTTATTCATTATTTGGTAGTATTACTTATCCTGCACTTTGGAAGAGTTAGGATTTGTCGGAAAATAATTCAAACGTAATAAAATATACAAATTTATAATTTGTCCCGATGGTGGCATCTGTGAGGCAATTACTTAAGTTACATGATAACACAAATAATAATTATACTAGATTATAAAGCATTAAATTGGACTATGATTAGAAAGTACTTCCTTCATTAGCTAGATTATTACAATTACATTTTCAACGTTATGGGACATAAATTATTGTTACAGAAAATGTTTTCAAAAATTAAGTTGTAAATTACATCTTACAGATGGCACTACAATGCGAATTTTGAAATTCAAATTGTCACTCAAATTCGGTTAATTACAAATTTCGTTTCTTAATTATGTATGCAGTTGGAAAATCTTTAGTATGAATATTCATGTCTGCTCCTTGTTTAATTATAAACCTTTGCAAGTATTCAACACTTAATACAATCCGAAATGTCCTTAAGAAAACGAGATTGTTCACTCGCAAGGAGCAAAAACGAAACTACATTTTAAGTAAAATATGGCGAAACTGCAAGGAATGCAAAAGAGATTTCTATGCCCCACATAATCATAAACCAAAACGTATCATCCTTGATTGTGATATGGGAACAGATGATGCCATTGCACTCTTCCTGCTTTTACTTGCCGAAAAAGTTGGACACGTTAAAATCGAGATGATTGTTTGCAGTCGAGGGAATACAAGTTTATGTAATGTTTGCAAAAATGTTGTGCGTTTCTTGGAATACGCAAAACGAACCGATGTAAGTACTTGTTTGTTGATTATTAATAAAACTGAATTTCTAATTCACCTCTAGATTCCTGTCTATAAAGGATCATACGAGGCTCTTTTACCAACAACTGAAGAAGAAGAATATTATCATGGAATTGATGGATTCGGAGATTTAAGACATGATCGCGAACCGGATACATCAATAATTAAATCAGAACCTGCATTTCTTGCAATGCGTGAATTGATCTTGGAAAATAATCATGATATTACATTAATATGTACTGGTCCACTCACGAATTTAGCTATTTTGTTGCGAATTTACGAAGATATGGCTGGTAAATTTAAAAATATATACATCATGGGTGGAAATCACAAAGGTAACTCCAAAAACAACATTTTAGATCTGTCTTAAAGCACAAAATTGATGTAAATAATGTTTTAAGGTATTGGTAATGTTCATCAAGCTGCTGAATTTAATTTTTACATTGATCCGGAAGCTGCGCACATTGTTTTACTTTGTGCTCAATGTCCCATTTTCCTGTTGACGTGGGAATGTTGTTTAAAGACAAATATACCATTGGTATGTAAATTCAAAAAAGGCCCTTACAAAATAATGGTTGTTTTTTAGACATGGAGAAATTCAACTTTGAAAGAAAAAGCTGGTAAACTATGGCGTCTGATTACAAAGGCCGAGAAATTCGTTTACAAAGGAAAGGAAATGTGGTTGCCTTGTGATGCTTTCTTAGTTGCAAGCTTCCTCTTTCCGGAAATGATTGTAGTCTCAAAATTGCGTTATGCTGATGTGGAATTAGCAGGTAAATTAACTCGTGGTCAAGTTGCGTTGGATCATATCGGAAAAAAGAAACCGAATGCAAAGGTAATTCAACGAATAGACGCCGAATTTTTCAAAGATTTGATGCATCAATCTTATTGCATGTTGTGAATACTTTTCGCAAAAATATCTAATAGGTGGAATTTGTTCATCAAACTAACATATATTTTTGCATTATTTCATATTCTTCGGTTTCTTGCTAGGTATAAATATAATCATAATGATGGATTTGTTGTTTCAATCAATAAACAACTTAATTATGATTGTCTTAAATCTACTATGATTAAAACTGAGCAATACAATCAAATAATACTATGCATAAATAGTAACGGACTTTTAAACAAGTTTACATTACGGTTTTTTTTTCTAAAATTGATATAATACGTGTATATGAATAATCTCTATTACTTGGGCAGTTCAGGTACTAAAATCAATTTAACAATTTGTCTATTCTCATTAACGATGTTAAACGAAAATGATATCTTTGTATAAATGCACTGAAACATAGTTCATTCAGAACTATTCATTTTACTCTATTTATATTTTACTCTTTTACAATGACGGCTTTTAACATCCATTTACGTAACGACTTATTTAGTTCCTGAACTTCTTTGAATACACATATATTTGAATTCCTCTGAATATCACATACACTACATTTGATAGCCAATCAAATTTGTTCGCATTCGGTGCAAATGTATTACGTGTTGTCCAAAAATATTGCAAATTAATGCTGGTAAAAACAACACCTTGGACGAAATCACAGACAAAATGATATATGTACGTAATCTTTACGAATAAATAAAATCTAGTAAAATAACTCCTACCTTTGGTTTATATGTTGATTGAAATTTCAATATTTGCATTCAACTTCCTACATCTTAAACATTGCTTTGCCAAATTCGCGTTTTGTAATATTGCAGCATATCTATTGCCATCAATTCCTCATCTGATATGTCTCTTGCTTGTCTGACCTCTCAGTTTGAAAATAAATAAATAATTACTGGAATGATTTATGTTGCTTAATTACTGGACAGTTTCTCTTGCAGAATCAATTGATAGCAAGCTTTCAGTGTCGTAAACATGATGTCTAGTTCGCCACTTTGCATGCTAGGGTCCATGAAATCCTCAATGAAGTCTAATTCCGAGCCTAATTGTAAAATACGTGCTCGCACTACGATATACTGAAACAATGGAAACAAATCGTCCATATTCCACTTGTAGTTTTCGCCCATGTGCTCGCGCACACATTCGGACATTTTCTTGAAAGTTTGTTTAATTACAAATAGCTTCTCCATGGGGGAAAATGTTGTTATCAACAACTGCAGCGTATCTACAGCTTCAGTGAATGCCTGATCACGTATGGGATGCCCAGATGTAACATCCGGATACATTTTCAAAAATTTCCTGTAATTTTCCAAATTTTACAATTATCGTCTCTATGAAATTTGATGTATACTTACGGATCCACTTGTAAAAATGCCATCAAAGTATAATCTGGTTGCTTGTTCCATTCCAATAATCTCTTCCAATATTGAATATCATGTTGCTTATTCCGCAAAGTATACAAGGTAAATAAAGATAGATGAATACGTGGTAAAATAATCGGATATAAGAGTATTTGGCAGGAAATAACTCCCGCTTCTTCGTCCTCAACGTCGAGCAGTATCTTTTCCTCGTATGAGGGCAATGCAGGAAACAATAACCGTACTATGTCGTAAAGTCTTTTTGTTACGTAGTGCAATTCGCGTACAGCATGCGTTAATAAATGAGCGTGAGCTCGTGAACCATACGCTGTTGTATACGCTGCTGTTAAATCGTTGAGAAGAGAACCCAATGGATGACTTGAGCATTCAAACGCCTATAAAAAAACAATTTCAAAAATAATAAATACTTGTAACTTAAATCCAAACCCAACCTTGTGTAAATATTGCTTAATTTCAATGTACATATCCTTGTTGATCGCATCTTTACCAAATTCCGGTATCAGATCCAAGTTATTTAAAGTGTTTTCAATATTCTTCGAGTTCTTGTTGGAGTTTGTAGTCGTCGAATAGCGATTTGATATGATCACAGCTACATTTTGCCATATTTTGTGCGTATCGGGTACTTTAACATTATTTTTCACAATTATTTCAGGTACTCCCAGCAGTTGATAGTAGTGCCGAAACAATCCCTTCCATTTCTGATTCACAGGAGTGCAATACGTCCCAAAAGTCTTGGGATTTTCATTCGGGAACTCCAATTTTGATAAGGACAATACTCCATTGGAAATTTTAATGCCTTCATTCCAGGATCCAGTAAGTGATCCTTCAATTACATGTCCGGATTTCAGAGTTAGTGCTCCTTTACCACTCAAAATCCCAGTGCCTTTAAAATCACCTTCATAGTGAGTACCATCATCCAAAATCATAATTCCTTGACCCTAAAAAATGGTAAATTCAATTTGTAAATTCTTAAAACTGGTAGAAATTATTCGCTTACGGTCAAAACATCCTGATTAAAAACCCCTTCATAGTATATCCCATCGGATGTAACAATTAAACCATTTCCGTGCTTTTTATTATCCGACCAATTCCCCAGATATTTCTCCCCGGTTGTGATATCATCCATGATACCATAACCGTTTTTATTGCCGAAAACCCAGTCTCCAATATAAATGGATGCTGCATTCGCCATGAAATGTCCTTGGGTGAGACAACCATGACCGTGAGGTAAACCATCCTTAAAATATCCTTTGTACAAATCCCCAGACGCGTAGTTAAAGATTCCGAATCCATTCTGTGAGTTGTCCTTCCATTGTCCTTTATAAACACCTGCAACAGATCAAAACAATGTAAAAACATGACTGAAAACTTTTGAATTTTTACCTTTATTTGGATCCTCCAATCGACCAATCCCATGCATTTGATTTTGATGAAATTGCCCCGTATAAATCCGTCCATCCGGCCATTCCAATTTACCCTTCCCGTGCATTTTACCGTTACGCCAACGACCGTTATATTTTGCATCCTTGTAGTAACCGTTTTTCGTGAAGGTATACTCCGCATTTCGTAAAACTGGGGGTTGATGGGCTTGAAACTTTCCAAGCGCATTCTTGATTGCATTCTGTAATGCGTGAAACCATTCCACTTTTTGTTGTGCTTCCGTTGTGTACAAATCAATCATATCTTCAGGCATTTTCAAGCTTATCTGATATTGATTATTCGTGTTATCCTGCTGCGGTTCCACCCACATCGTCCGTAAATCATGGATATTTGGAGATGATCCATTCATATGGACGAAAACGTCCGTTAAAAGGATAAACCAATGCGTCGTGAAACGACTTCCATTTTGTAGAAATAATGGGAACTTATGCGAATCTCGAAGAAGTCTTCTAGATGGTGTTTTTAAATGATCTATTACCTTCCCTGAATTCAACCAGAAATCTTTGGTAATTTGTGCATCCTGTCGTTTTGCTTCTTGTTCCTCGATAAACAACGTCCATTTGGAAACGACATCATGGCGCAATTTCGATATCGTTTTGACGAAAAGATGCGCGAAATTCTCGTAGAATGTGAGGCGTTCCAAGGGGCGTAAAAGCAGCTGTGTGATCACAAATTCTTCGGCTTTCTTCTCGCGTTTTTGATTCGCATCCAGAAGTTTGAACAAACAAACTGGAAGGTCAAACAACTTGGCAATCAGTGCGCATCCACCGAGGCTAACGACGCTGTGCAACGTGTTGAGGTAACGTCTGTATATAAAGATGTGCTCGTCTACGTACTTTATCATTATAATATCACATTCAAGAATTTGCTTATTTGTATAGTCCAGCAGGGATTTCAAATTGGCGGCGGTAAAATGCAATAATTCGATGTACTCACGACAAAGTTGTTCATACAGGGCGGCATCGCCAGTGGCTGTTATTTTCTTCTGCAACGGTTTTATCAGGTTGGATTGAACAACGAGGGCTTCTTCAAGATATTTCTGTTCACTGACGAGATTTTCGGTGATGAAGTTATACTCATTGCCGCTTTGATTCAACAGCGAGTATTGATTACTGGATACAAGACATGTGCCCATATTTCCTTCATCAATTGGACCAACAACTTTCTTCGGATTCATTTCTTGCGCGTATAAATCATGTATCTCATTACGTGCACCTTTCCCGATATATTTCGTGAGGTGATTCGTCGTTTGAAGAATGGTGTGGGAGTCACAGCAGGCTAAATCTCGGGTTCTCTGGTCGGTATCGTTGGGGAAAAGTCTGGGCGAACTTTGGTCGACTGCGCTCTCAATCGTCACTTGATTCTGGTCGTTTTTGCCCCATAAATACGCTCGACCATCCAGCGTCAGAACTCCAGCATGATAACTTTGGACGGTGACCTTCTGAGCGCCGATGTTGGAAAGCTTTGTGATAATCATGGGTCGTTCACGCTTAATGATATCGCCAATTCCTTAAAAAACGAAACAAGGTATCATTATCGATATCGCTCGGTGAATTCAAAGTGCAACTATGGTGGAAGACTTGCTATAAAAGTTTCAAACTGGAGAAATGATATTATGAAAAGAAGGGAGAGTTATTTTCAAACCAAATCAATCTACAGTTACAAAATAGAGTTCAAAATGCAAGTCAATTATTGTACCATAAGATCAAAGATGGATTCGAAAGTTTTGGGTGATTCTAAGAAATTTATGAAATCTCTTTTTGGTCATAATACAAATATGACTTGCAAAATTGATAAACATCATCAATAATTAATGTTTAATCGGCAAGTAAAAAATTTAATTAAAAATGAACATACAAATCTTTATGATTACTTTATGAATTATCTCTTGGGATTAATTTATCGTTTTTCGTAAGTCCAGTTATTTTCTCGCCTTGGAAATGTATGTTCGTTCTTATTTTGTTATTTTACTTGGCAATTAAACCGAACCTAAGAGCTGAAAAGGATTTTAAAAACATTTTGAAACATTTACCATTGAACAATGCAGTTTTTCCTGTGAAGTTGCGCATGAAAATGAAACTTTCATATAGCTTCAAATAATTCATGAAGATATTACAAATGTATGAAAAATCATGTATTACATTGTTATCTAATACTTTAGTAAATATCAACATGAAATGCGTCAAATCACAATAACTTTTATCGCAAATTCGAAAACGACTGGTTTCTCGATAATCTACTTGAAACGCCAACGATTTGAACGATTCCAAGAAAATTAAACTCACCTAATTGTCCATGAACAATATTCCCCCAGGTCCAAACTTCACAATTAATCAAATTGTATCCAGCCCTGATGATATTGTTGCTTCGCTCTTGAATTCCCTGCTCAGACAAATCCTTCTCCTCAGTGCACTGACTGAATGACCACATAAATTCATCTTTGGACGTGACTCTCGGTAGTTGCATATCGTCAAGAGACTCCAGAACGTCGTTATTCTCAGATGACCCGCTCACATGACGCGAAAGAGTAACAACTTTGTCACCAACAGTTTTAACACCCTCATAAACTAGGCTGGCCATACTGCTAACATTTTCTTTGATAATTCGCGTCGGTTTCTCGGTGCATTCCACCAAGTATTCCTCGCCTGCAGACGACATCCACGAAAACTGACGCGTGAGAAACTCTTTGGCAGCTTCGGTGTTTCGAAAGATGATGTTCTTTTCAACTTTGGATTCGCTCAAATCGTTCAGATCACCGTTGCATCGTTTCGTTTCATTGCTACTTATGCTATCGTTTTTACTGCTTGTGGATGTAGTCTCAATATCATAACTGATAGGCATTGGCAGGCCAAGCAGTCCATTATCAGAGAGGGAATTCAATGAGATGGGTGATGTTAACTGGGAAGTTGATAAGCAATGTGGACAGCTTGAAACAAACACATCCTCCTCACAGTCATCACTGTCTGTATCCTCACTCAACAATTGCTTACTTACAATTGCAATGGCAAAGTCATTTCCCACACTGCATGCATACACATAGCGATTATCAAAGAAAGTCACCTTCTTTGGGGTTGTGCTATTAATGCCAATTTGGTGCATGTTTCCACAGCCCCATAACTGCCCACTCTCAGTGATAAATAAACCCCCATAATTACCCACTGATATTTTACTTGCTTTCATCTTAAATCTTGCTGCAGTGTGGCCATGTAAACAAGTCTTGGAATCTTCCACAAGCATTATTTCAGCTTGCAACTCCAAAGCCTCATTGTATGTCATAACTTTCCCATTCTGATCAACAATGTACAGTTTCTCATTGCTGCAGTCAATGTCCTTTGGCTTTATACTCTCCAGGAAATGAAAATGTATTTGCTCCTCCTTTTCTTCTTCCATAGTCTGAACAATTCCATGGTAAAAGTTGCCATTCGCAGTGAGTAAATATAGGTGATTATTGATGTTGCACAGCTTTTTAACGTATTCATTTGGACAGTTGTACAGTTTTACCTTTCTATTGCCATTCCAGATATGTATGTTGTCCATTATAATTATGTTTAATAGGTGGCCAGCACAAGTTCACTAAGCACAAACAATTTTGATATAATACACATTTTGGTTGGGGATAGAATGGGTGCTTGTTTTCACAAGATTCATGGGCGTCTAATGAGCATTGCAGAAATGATGATTACTGGATAGAGTGAATTAAATGGAATGGAATTACTTTGTGACTCACTTTCATACTAACTGGAATGCTACAGCTGCAATCTGAAACCAGAAACAGGTGACCTGCAATTTTACCAAGGACGATTAACCAACAAACCAAACCCCATCTTATGCAACCTAACATACATACATTTTGAAAAAGTTTTTCTATTTTTTGCAAGTATAATTACAAGAAAAAACTTTTATACATTCGTAATTTTTATAGTTGTTATGTTATTGTAAGGAGGTAATTTATACTACCTTCATTTTCAACACTAAAATACTAATATCAAGGTAAAATTCAAATTGTATGTTTTGTGGGTAGCCTATAACTACAAATTCCATTGATCATATGTTTCCATTTTTCAGTTACAGTTTTGTGAAGTTCCTATCGTTAAAATCAATCCTAGGTTTAAAATATAAACATTAGAACATTCGTTGTTGATCTGGTAAATTAATTATCCCCTGGATAATCGAATTTGGTCAAAACAACTGAACTCATATGTCATGCTAAACCAACAACCAAAAAGCAATGAAATATCTAATAGGAGTGAGTAATTTGGTGAAATTGGTTTAAATTGATTATTAACATGGCTAATGAACTGGTTCGAAATTCGGGAATTGAAGTTGTTGATCGAGTTTATACAGAGAATGACTTGCTTACAATTGGTGTTGAACTATGTTGAAATTGATGAATAAATACGTGAGGAAATCGTACGAATGGTAGCTTCAACGTTGCATATGAATATTATAAGCATTAAATACCAAAAGTGTAAAATCGTCGAAGAAGGTAGCTTCCCAAACACATTACTACGTCAACAAACCAAGGCCGCTCGTCCCTCTCGCCTGCTGAATATCCAACTTGACTATGTGCAAACAAATTAGTTGTCTCTGCTTCTGCCAGCAACACGGTAACACAAAAACGAGACGGCAGCAGTAAAGTTGCGGGAGTGAAATAGTGGAATTGAACGAGTGTAATCAAATCACTCTTCGTCTGTATATCTGCAACAAATAAATAAAGAATAAGCCGATAGTGGAGTAACTAGTAACTACTAAAGTGCAAGATATTCGTGTTATTCGAGTGAGCTGTTCGTAGAATCTTCCCGGACTATAACCAATAAACAAACAACATGATCGAACAAGATTTCATTGAAATCAACCAAATTAATGGCTTCTTTTCATTCATATGGAGTGTAAGTTGATTTTCCTTCAAGTTAATACGTTTTTTATTGTTCTGTGTGTACAATTGTACCAATTCCAATTTGCTTGCTGCATTATTGGATACTTTTATGTGATTTATGGGTTTGATAATGGTAGTAGCATTATATTGAGTTGTATAATTAAATGCAAACTGCATTATCATCCTCATAGGTGTAATATGTGTGCTAGTAATGTCACCTTAGTTTGGTATGATAAGTTATTTGAAATCAATAACATATTAATAACTCATGTTTGCCCTTGTTCTTTTGTTTTAGATCGATTGGAAAGACCCATGGATAATTGCATTATTCACATTTCATATTACAGTCACATTAACAGCATTGTTGACTAGAAATTATGGGAATTTACAAGTAGTACTCTTTCTTTCTTTGTGTAAGTATTGCAATCACTAATTATTTAATAATTTATAATTGAAATTAGGGGTGAGACATAACCCTTAAATTATAAGCATATAGGCAACACAATATGCAGGAAATTAATTGGTAAATGTTAATTTTTAAATTTCTCTTGCTTAAAAACAAGAAAACTGCTATTCCATCTGTAGTTTGCCGGCTAATTATCCATTGATTTCCAGCATAAATGATTTCTTATGATATCAAAGGTAATTTTGTAGCTATTGATTTATCATTAGTTTGAGTTTGATGACTTTCTCAAGGACCATTTCTTGAGAATATAAAATTACAATTTCTGTGATTTATATTTTGACATGCTCAAGAATTAAAATAGTAATGTTTTTAACATTATTTTCAAATAAAATATGAAGCAAAACTGGAATATTTTAATATTCCATAAAATACAAATGCTGTTATCAAAAACTAATGACCTACGTTATAATTCAACTGCTGATAATTTCTTTCAACAAACGGATCCGTTGTAAAATGCCGGATATCAAATATGACCGAAATACAACAATCATTCATATAGCACTCATTTGAAATCACGAATATATTGCCTAAATAGTACGATTATCATATAAATATAACTATTGCATCATAATTATCGTGCGATTATGCGGCAAAAATTGTTGCTACTTCTATTTTGTTCGTGTTTAGCCTTGGAATATGTACGCAATGCAAATCTATTCACCTAGGACCAGTCAACAACTCATCAAATTCATTAATATATTTGCCTGTTTTCTCCTGATCAAATTAGATGTTTTGTCGCGCCTGCAAATTGTGCAATATTTACCCTCTTAACGAATAGAAAGTTGCCATTATTCGTACATTTCTCATTTCGTTGTTTCATTCATTTATTTGAGTGCCAGTTCAATACCCGAACATTAAATTTGAGGTGCTACATTAATTGCCGTAATGTCGTTTTATTATTATCACTCGGTAAATTATCAGCATGCATTATTTTGCAATTAGTGTTTATTTGCAAACTTGACTCGCCAGTAGCTTCGAACCAGGCTTGCATGCTTTGAACATCGTTCGATTCTTTTAGGCCAATGATAATTTATTTTTTATGTCCGTTATTCTGTAAGTAAATATCGCAGCTCTTATCAGTAGACGTTTATTGCTCGCCAGTTCAATACACGATGCCAGGAAAGCAGTACAGCGATTGTACATGGTTCAATGTTTAAGAATCTATAATGAGAAAATGCGTTTTACTGTGTTTTGGATAAGGTCTTTAAGAAAATTGATTATTCTTATCATCAAACTTAGTTTCACTTGTGATTTTTCAGCGTGAATTTTAAAATTAAAAATCGATTTACGACTTATTTTCAAGCAAATTATGCATTACAACGCGTGCTAACATACTTTATAAATAGTTTTCTCTAAATTAAGAATGAAAGTTGGCAGATTTTTCTTTGGCTGGTCGATTTGCGCTAAAACGGATGCATTTTGAAATGAATCAATTTTTGGCATGGAAACAATTTAATTTTCTGATTAATTTAATTTTATACATATTGTCTGAATGCAGTTAATGCAGCCAAATGTTAAAATATATCTCAAATGCTTCAAATAGTTAGATAAGTAAAAACTACAGTAAAAATGATTAGTATTTATATTGGAAAGAATTTCAAGTGAATATTTTTTTCATCAATTACAAATACTCAGCTATTCATAATGAACTGTGTGATTTTGTTGAATATTAAAACAATATTGATTTCGTAATATCACTAAATTGTCGATGTTATCTGTATATCAATATTGAATACGAATATGACAACTGATAAGATTAACAATTAATATACACTCATATGTTATACTGTATTCATGAAACTATAATTACGATAATTAATTAATAACTTCTTGTTTCTTTATAGTGCTCCTCGTCTACTTTTCACAAAGCATCAATGAACTGGCATCCAACAATTGGAAAATATTCTCCAGACAACAATACTTCGATCGAAATGGACTTTTTATATCAGTGGTATTTTCAGTCCCAATCTTGCTTAACTGTATGCTGATGGTGGTAAGCAAAAAAAGCAATACTTCCTATATTAATACTAATATGTCTATAAATTTATAGGGACAATGGCTTTATCAGTCGACACAGCTAATGAAGAATCTGAAAATTGCGCAGATTCAAGAACAGCGAAAGCGACAGAAGCAGGAGAAACACGAGAAGAAGAACTCCACACACGCCAATAACAAATCCAAAAATGAATAGTTATAAGAACTAAGACTTATTGATAGGTAGCCATTGAAATGGATGTGATTGTTGGCCGGCTGTTTGTGATTGTTCCCGCGAGGAAAGTGCAAAAGGGGCAATCAATGACCTAAAATATTGCGCGATGCCCATAATTTCGCTTACACTTGTTCGTTAGTTTCGTTTACGCTGCAATATTTTCGATACATGCTTTTTAACGTTTAGATTTAAGTTATTTAAGAACAACGATACTTATTGTTGGCACGCGAGGAGCACATTGTGTAAGCATAGTTACCGCAGCAACAAATTAACCGTATATTCGAAAAGATTCGTCGCTTTATTGGTACTAGTCATTTACCTGAAAAAATGTGAAGCAACTGTAACGTCTCTTACTGTATTTCAATTGAATGATTTGAAAGTGTGCCAATGATATGAAAAGTAGCAAGGCGCTAACATTTTGTTGAATCTCTTGTTGCCATATATTCGGTGTACTTTGAACTAGTTTTAAGTGAAATTCCTAAGATTGCACGTCGTTTAACATCACGAATGGGCGCAAGATTCAACTGGTTTTCACTATGACAAAACAAAGTACTGTTTATTGGTAGTGTTTATGTGTACAATTTAATACTTAATTAAGGAAGAATGTTGACATGTTGAATCATGGTAAATGGATAATGAGACTGATTTGGGCGCATGGAGGAAATAGAAATAAATGATATACAAACAAATATGTTTGATCTGAAACTAACTGAAACTAGCTGTAAGTAAATGTGCACATGGGAAAATCCTTGTACTACTTGTAGTACTTGCTTCCTAGAATTGATAAATTTATGACTCCTATTATTTTTCTACCTGAAATTTAGGGAATAGCCAAATTAGCGCCCCACTCTGAACCCCATGTCTCTGCCCATATCAAAATATTCAGGTAGAAAATTTATTGCACCTATAATTAGCCCCGTAACATAGGCAACTTTTCATTCATTTTTTGTCAGTCGGCTTGTGTGTGTCAATAATTTGTAACAACTTGGTTAATAATTTCATGTGTTGTTAACTTAAACGCGATAAACAATTTAGCGAAATTTAGTGCATACTTGTGACTTGTGATTAATAAGAGTAAAAATAACAAATATAAGAAAGCAACGAAAAGTAAAACATAACATAACCTCATTTCAAACTTGCCTGGTCTCTGAAAATGAGCAAATCAGGCAGAAGGGGCCCTGGGCCTGTTCCAAATCGATGGTTACACTGTCCACGAAAAGCCTCCGATCTGATAGTCGGAAAGTTTTTAGCTTTCAAAGTACCTTTAAGTGAGAATTTCGATGATCAAGTGCCGCAAGATTGCCAGTTCCATCCACAAATGTTGATAGACATATGTAAAGCAAAAAGGGTATGTAACAATCTTAATTATACATTTTACCAGTGCTAAATTATCTCACATTGCAGATTAATATGGGATTTTGGATTGACTTGACTAACACAAAACGTTTCTATGACATGAACATAATCAAAGACAATGATATAAAATATGTGAAACTACAATGTAGAGGCCATGGCGAAACACCATCCAAGGAACAAACAGCAACCTTTATTTCACTGGTTGCTAAATTTATAGCTAATAATCCATTAAAGACAATTGGGGTGCACTGTACACATGGATTTAACAGAACAGGTTTCTTAATTGTGTCATACTTAGTTGAAAAGGAAGATTGTAGTCTGCCTATTGCATTAGAAATGTTTGCTAAAGTTCGTCCACCTGGAATTTATAAACAGGATTACTTAAATGAACTTTTCCAACGTTATGATGATGTGGATGATACACCACCTGCTCCAATGCTTCCAGACTGGTGTTTTGGTAAGAATTAATTAACAAATTAAGGTTTAACTATGGCAACTAATGTTTAATTATGTTACAGAAAATGAAGCACCTTCAAATTCAGTGCAACAAAATGATAGTAATGAATTCTTTGAACCATCAGATGAGTCAACTAGTTCTTCATCTTCTGGCCAAGAGAAACCTAAGCAAAATAGAAGAAATGCAAAATGTGCTAAATTTATGGATGGAGTGCCTGGTGTATATCAATTTACAGAACAACCTAAAGCATATGAACTTCAAAGAAAAGTCCAAGTAATGTGTGGATGGAAATCGTAAGTTATCAATTTCTCGTTTTATTTTCTTATCTCATCATTGGCTTCATTCATTTTATAGGAAAGGATTTCCTGGATCACAGCCAGTTTCAATGGACGTTAATAACATACATTTATTACACCGAAAACCATATCGTGTATCATGGAAGGCTGATGGAATGCGTTATATGATGTTAATTGATGGAGAAAATGAAACGTATTTCTTCGATCGTGATCACAATATATTTTTCGCTGAAGGCCTGCGGTTTCCACACCGAAAGGATTTGCGACGGCATCTTAAGAACACTTTACTCGATGGTGTAAGTAGTTTTACTTCAAAAAAGAGCTTCCTTGTGAATAACATTTTCACTTGCAGGAAATGGTGATTGATAAAGTCAATGGTGAAAATATTCCACGATATTTAGCTTACGATATTATAAAATTCGAGGCGCAGGATGTAGGGAAACTGGCATTCTATCCTGTTCGATTACAATGTTTAGAAAATGAAATTATTAAGCCCCGTTATGCTGCCATGGAGCAAGGCATTATCACAAAGGCTTCAGAACCGTTTAGTATAAGGCATAAGCAATTCTGGGATGTTACGCAAGCATCGAATTTGCTAGGAGAGAAATTTGCTGCTACCTTGTCCCACGAACCCGATGGTTTGATATTCCAACCATCGAAAGAAGCGTATGTTGCTGGACGTTGTGATGATGTCCTGAAATGGAAACCTCTAGATATGAATTCCGTTGACTTTAGACTTAAAATAATTAAGAAGGAAGGAGCTGGGTAAGAAGCTTTGACTTGGTTTTGTTCTGCTTATACAATTTGTTGTTTTATTTCAGTCTCGTTGCGACAAAAGTCGGTTACTTGTACGTTGGTCACAAGGATGATCCATTTGCTATGATGAAATATACAAAGGATATTAAGGATTATGATGGAAAGATTATTGAATGCAAATTTGAGGACAACCAATGGAAGTTTATGCGTGAACGCACAGATAAATCGTTTCCAAATAGTCTGGCTACAGCTCAAGGTAAATATATTAATTTTCGTTTAAATTTTGATCATAAATCGTGAAAGGACAAATATCTGGAGTTCTATGCTTGCAATGAACATTTTTCAAATTTGTCATGGCGGCATTTTGGCAGTCTATCGATCAAGTACGCATGCGCAGTTGCTGTATTGATCGAATCCAGTGGCGTGCATACTATAGTAATTTACTTTCACTAAACTGCAAGGCTGATTTTAATTGAAAAACAACAATTTTTGTTCATTTCCGCTGGTAATCTTCAATATCAATTACTATATTAATGATACTGTTGATTTATACACAAAATATAACTTATTCATAGCTCGTTGACTGCGTCAGATTCAAAATGTCAAAAGTAACTCCATATATTTGTGCTAATCCAATCAGCGCCGTCTAATGGTAACTTCGGACTTTATTTTTAAGATTTTCAATTTTTGGTTTATTAATTACTAATAATTTATGTTTTTAGCTGTATGTGGATCGATTCAACAGCCTGTTACAAAGGAAATACTTTTATCCTACATAGCTAAACATAGGTTTGAAGACGATACTGAAATTATGCCTCCTCCACCTGCGAAACGCATGCGACGGTAGCCCAATATCCAATTTATAATTAAGGATAATTTATTATATTAAATTAGCCACGAAAACGATCTATTAAGTGAAGTTCTTTATTATTGTATACAAATTTTATGAAATAACATGAATTAATAATAAATACCTTAATTAATACTCAACCGTTCTTCACATTTGTCTTATACAGCTACCAATTTAAATCTTAGATACAGTTTCTTTATATTGCCAACATTGGGCGGATTCATCATATGAAATTTTACTTTCTTTAACAAGTTTGCTTAAATGATGGAAGACATTCATAGCAGCAGCCTTTTGCAAATTCTCTGGTGTACCCACATAGATTTCCTTAACTAACTGTTCAGCAGTGTACAATTTCTCACAATTAGTCTTCAAGAGGTTTAAAATTTGCGATTCGCGTTGATTTCTATGATCGATGTAATATTGCAAGCGTTCTTTAGGATCATGCACAATATTGCCATGACCAGGATAAATTACATTTGGTTTCATTTCCAGAATGGTGTTTAGTGAATTCATGTAATCATGCAAATCTTCAAATACTGCAGTGCCCTCACCCAATACACAATCTCCACTGAAGACTGCATTCTCCTCCAACAGGTGAAAAACAGCATGGTCAGTAGAATGTCCAGGTGTGTGCACAACTCGCAGGGATGCACCTTCAACAGAGAACTCCTGACCATCCTTAAATTGGTCATATTTAATATCTGTTGAATCTCCTTCTCTGGGGAACTTCCACACTTGGCAAAATTCTACAAATAATTGGTGGTAATTAATATCATGGTCATAACATCATGGAAATGTTTACTTACTGCTATTTTCTAGAGCCATAACATCTTCTACACCACCAATGTGATCATGATGCCAGTGCGAGATGAAGATGTGGGCCAAATCAATTTTCTCATATTCCAGTACACTTTTCAAGTGGTTGATGTATTGTGGGACGCCTCCATCACCAGTATCCAGGAGAATACGTCTATAAATGAGAGAAAATCATATTAAATAAAGGTATTAATTAAAAGTTTAATAGCATTAGAAATTATAATTTATTGCAAGCCAGGTTTTAAGATGAGACTCATCTTTTAGGTTAATTTAAGTGCTGAAGAAGATAATTAATGCATATTTTACCTTTTTCCTGTGCCAATAATGTAGGTATTGGTACCTTGGAGTGTCATTGGTCCTGGATTGCATCCTAGAATCCTGATGATCCTCGAAGAAATGCGAGTCACGTTTGGTATAACAGTAGCCATATTATACGTCGTTGGATGGGTATGATATTTGTGTGGTCTATTATTGTTATCAGCCACCATAATTGTACTTGTTCGAAGGTTACTACGTTGTGGAGTATTTGAAATTGTTCTCAACCGTCTACGAAGTCTGAAAACATTCAAATGAAAGTGAATCGTGTTATTTACCCCGATTTATATGGCTGGAGTAGGCGCAAAGAAACCAGTATTTTTTAATCAATCCCTATTCATATCTTCCTGATTATTCTTGGCGATGATAAGTAAGTAAATAGCGCAGTGTTGGACTCCACTTCAACAAAACTTTAAATATAGATAATTAAGCCCAACAGTTGTATGTAAGACCGACAAATGTGCAATCATAATAACGGTTTTGTTTTAGGTAATCAAGAATTGCGCTACTGCTTCACGTTTTAAGTACGCTCCTTCGAAGGATCCTTTAATTAGAATAATTACTTCCATCGCATAATTACGTATTGTGATCAACGGTCGTCGTCAAACGCTATTATATTTTTATATTTTCCGTCTCCTCGTGATAATGATAATGGGGAGATCAATCAACTTGTCGTCTGCCAGAGTTCAAAATGTCTTTCAATTGGAGAAGACGTGGCTCACAAGTGAAATCCAAAGTCCAATTATTGTTGATATTTTATTGTTGGAAGAAAAGTAAACAAACATTGCATGAACGCAAACATTAACAGTATTCCATACAGCAATTATCTTTTATTCATTCATCGATATTATTGTGTTTGGGTGCACAATTTAAATACGGTTTTTAAAAATACCAATTGGTATCACTTAGAGAACACTTACATACTTTTGATCTTGGTTTTGTCTTAGAAACACGTGAAAGTTGATGCTGGTTGCTTTTCGGCGTCGCAAATTGAAAACTGCAAACGAAAATGCGCGCTGAACGGGCTTTTAAAGCGCGCAAAAATTGGTAGGGATGGAAAAAGTGTCGCATCGTAATCAAAAGCAACTTCGGTTGGTCGAATTTTTGGGGTCAAATCGGGGAAATCTAGCGATTTAATTACGCCACGATGTTGTAAGAATCGTCGTTTTTTCTCCGTTCGATCAGCGGATGTTGGATCTGGTTACTCATTTCATTATTTCTTATCAGTTGCAGTGGACCGTAAAATGCTCGCTGTACCATGCAATCAGCTTTAGGCAAATCAGACACGATAGTACAGTGGTAGCCAGTTATAAACTAAAAATACATTTATTAGACCAGACGAATAATAGTGATAAAACTAATTGAACCTTTTTGCATTCTTTAGATTGTCGCTGTCTGCACATATGAAACAGAATGTTTGTAATTAATGTAGGTCATTTCGCGCGCAAGTTTGTTTGTCGCTAATGAGGTAGGTAAGTGGAGTTATTCGGTGGTGGTTATCAGTGAACGTTTACTGTATTAGAAATCAAATCTGTTGAGATAATGTCTGTATCCTCGTGCATATCATCATTTGCATTTGTCATTCAAACAGCACATAATGTGCACATTTTACGTTGTCTGTCTAACCAAAGGTCGTTTACGAATGGTATATCCGTTATTATATGATGTGAAATACATTTTAATTAATTTAATGAGCCATTTTTATGCTGATAACATTAAAGCTAATTTATGGACTCCAGAAATTAAACATTTTCATTGGAGTTTACATTATTAGCTTCTAGAATTCACAATGATTCTTCGGGGTTTTTGCTGTTTTTGTTTCCCTGTTATAAATTACCTGATTCTGAAGCCAAAAATTAATTGAAATTTAATACCAACATTCAAATAATTTTTTGATGCGCATAAATACATGGTAATATCAATTGATGTTGTACAATAAAAAATTACTATGAAATATAATTATGAGCAAAAGGCTTACTAATGTTGTTATTGGATTGTTGAGGAAAATTTTCTTTACGCAAAATAAGATTAATCCTGTTGGAAATCTTGAAATGAATGAATTATCTAATTATACAGTATCAACACAAAAATTCCATTCATAAATGCATTGTTCGGAATTATTTCTTTGCACAGTGACTGCATACAGTTCATAAGTTAATGAACATAAACATCAACAACTTAGTGAGACTGTATTTTGCAATAATTTTGAATATTTGTTTGTACGCACTTAAATTCCAAAGTTCTCGACATCATTTCAAGATTAAATTTTTCAAATTACATTACAGAGCGAGCAGAACAGTTATTTTTCTTTTAATTCATATTTTGAAACCGGCAAATTTCAAAATTATCAATTTTTGAAAATGCGCATAAACTTAAGTTGTATCTAAATCTTAACTTATTCAAGCATCATAATTTTTATACAGGTCCTTCTTAATAATAAAAAGAAACTGTGACAAAAGATCTTCCGTGTTTTGTTAAGAAATAACTTGGCAATGAATTATTGGAAGTTTTTGCATTATGAACTCGAGTATTGCTGTAATTACAAAAGCAGATTATGCTAGACATAACAAATACTCGTAAAACTGCATTTAGAAGGAAATTGATTATCATTACATTGCTGGTAATATGATTTTGTGTACAGATCTCTAACTACGCATTATTTTTAACAAAGCAATTGAAGATTATCAATGTCCTCTTTTATATAAATACTATGCATATACTGATAAAATAACGTTTAAAATTGTAAACACAGTTTTTCGTTATATGCATTTGTAAATGAATAATCAAGCGCCAAAGGTCGCTCCTTCTATTTATTCATCAGGCGTGTGATTATGTGATTTATTTTGAAATATAATTGCTCAATGTTGTTGCATTTCTTAAAAAATCCTTTAAAATCAATGATGCTCAGGTTCTATCTTGCATCCAAATGTAAAAAATTGACCATGAGTTGCAAATATTAATCATTTGATGTTAACAAAATGTTTTATCATGTTTTTCACCATGAAGCCTCTCTAATTAGCAGTAGTTTCTTAGTATTGGAGAATTCATCAACAAGCGATTACATAACTGTCAATTATTACAGCAAATTGTAGGAACATTATTGAAAGATCCTAAGCCAAATTACATCCTTTTGTATGCTGCTTTAATTTAGACACCTCCCTGAAATTACATATGTGAATGCTGCCGACGAAACGGTATAAACAGGTCTCACAGCTTGAATTACCTCAGTTGCGGTCAGCAATTTCAGGTGAACGATCGCGCAGAACGATGCATAAACTTGTCTTCATTTTATTGGTAACATTCGGTGTCTTACATGCTGTAAGTGCTTCGGAATGGATCCACCATGGAGTCGTTAACGACGTAATTGATCATCCGCCTACGGAAAAATTAGACGTCTATTATTCAAAAAGCAGGCAAAATGTCAGCTTGGGAAATTACCTGACGCCGAAACAAGTACGCGCTCAACCTGTATTAAAATGGAACGCCGATAAAGGAGTCTATTATACAGTGCTAATGGTTGATCCTGATGCACCAAGTCGCGCCGATCCAAAAATGGGACAATGGAGACATTGGCTGGTTGGAAATGTCCAAAATAATGATATCGATAACGGGGATACTCTCACAGCTTATGTCGGAGCAGGACCACCACAAAATACCGGATATCATCGCTACGTTTTCCTCATATACAAGCAAGCAAGTAAAATATCATTCAACGAGGAAATCGTGCCGAATACATCGGCGAAAACTCGACCCAAATTCAACGCTAGGGAATTCGCTCGCAAGTATAATTTGGGCGAGCCTGTTGCTGGGAATTTCTTCCAAGCTGAATATGATGATTCCGTACCGGAATTATACAAGCAATTGTCCTCGTGAATCGCTCATCTTGTACACAAGAAATGTATGTACGAAAATATATTTTATTGAGTATGATTGTTGTTTTGCTATCCCGCCAATTGCTTGTGCAATTGAGGAACATAAGAATCGAATTTGGCGCGGAAGAAATTACCCGCAATTGGCGCTCCTAGATTATATTTCGCTGCGAATTGTTTAATGTGAAATTTTCCTCGGTTTTTCCCCGAGTTGTTCTTGAGTCTTGGCTCGTCGCATTGGATTTTTCCGTTCTGTTTAAAGAGCAGGAAGACGTAGCGATGCAGGTCGGTTCCTTCCGGTGGACCTGCTCCAATATATTCACTCAGAGTTTCACCGGAAGAAAGATTTCCACCGGGAATGTTCACAACGAGCCAGTGATGCCATTCCCGGAATTTTGGGTTTTGACGACTGGGTGCATCAGGATCTACCATTGCTAAGGTGTAAAAGGCGTTGTCGTCTGCCTCCCAATTAACATTTGGAATGCCTTTAACTTGCGTTGGCGTCAGAACATTGCCCATTTTTACTTCCACGTTGTTATGGTATATCACTTCCAATTCTTTCCTTGGAGCGCTGTCGATTACATCTGGGATGATTCCTGCTTTCTCCATTATTTCCAATTGTTAAAGCTGCGGGATTATAAACAATATGAAAAGTTTTGTATTTGACGTTGAGTAATAGATGCATTTCAAATCAATGCCTACTATAACTACATACTTTAAAATTCGTCCTGTGATTTGTTAAGAAGTCCATTACCATCCACAAGTTTCCTCTCTGTTATCCACTTTAATTCAACGACAGAAGCAAATAAAACACACAACGAGCAAACTTAATACATTCATTTAGTCCGGATATAAAACAAAACCGAAAATGTGGTGATATTTTCAAAATTACTTGTAGGTTATATTCCAAAAGGGCATTTTGCCTAAAGGGACTAATCACAGAATATCTGGTGGAAAAAGGCATACATTTGAAATGTAAATTCTAAAATCCTAGAGTCTGTTTTGTCCTGACGCATGCGCAGATGCTGCAGTTGTACAAGTCAGTGGCGTGCATACCAAAGTTTCCTTTTTTCACGCAAGAATAATGCAATTTCTAATTAGAAATATAAGAATTCATGGTTGATTTTCACATGTAACTAAAACAAAAAACCTTAACTCAACGAAAAAAGAAATATGTCATGATACTGACATGATTAGATTTAAAATTTGTACATGTCAACGATGACTTTTTTACACTCGCCACTTTGACCTTGCCAGTTTTGAAGGTCACAGTACCTCCACATATTGCGCACCATGAAATTTGAAGCAGTTAGCAAATAAATGTTGCGGAATTAAATTTCATCCAGGAAATAACGCATATTATCCAATCAAAGCATATAAAGTTTATAGTCGTGATAGAATAGAGTATAAAAAGATATTCAATTTCATTCTAAGACCTTGTATTTGAACCTACACTGAAAAATAAGTTATACTTATTTTTAGTTCCCCGCAAACTTTTTTATTTTGACTACAAAAACAGATAAATTAGTTTAGTGCTAATTAGTCGAGAATTAATCCATGCGATTATATCATTTTGTTTATTTTTCTTACATTAATACAATTGTTATTGACTTAGGATTGATAAATTAAGTTGTAGCTGAAGGATTTGCTGGAGACATAAATTGATAATGTTGTAGAATAGCTCACGAACAAGAATTATCTACATTAAATGATTTATTAATTAACATTAGTGCCCCAGTTTGATAAAAAATACTCGTTGTACTCGCATTCTTCTTAAAATAAACCTAATCTAAAATTAAATTCCTTTTATAACATGAATTCAAACAAGTACAAACTTTGCGGTATTTTTTAAAGTTTAAACTTTTTAAAAGAAAATCTAACTGGTAATTTTCTTATTACGCTCTTCAACATAAGAATCCCATTCTGCTTTGTAAAAATTACCAGCAACAGGAGCTCCAAGTCCGTGTTTCTCAACAAACTTCCTGAGATTGAAGTTGAGACGATGTTGCCTCGAGAATTGCCCAGTTTTGGGTTCATCAAATACCAATTTCTTTGGCTGCTTGAACAACAAAAAGATGTAGCGATGCTTATCAGTACCCTTCGGAGGTCCTGAGCTCATAAATGCGGCGATTACTTCGCCTTCCTCAATTTTGGATCCGGGAATATTCGTCACCAACCAATGATTTACTTCTCTAAATTTGGGTTCTTTTCGACTTGGAGCATCTGGATCGACCATCGATAGCGTATAAAATGCATCTTTTTCGGCTTCCCATTCAACTTTCGGCACATCTTTTACTTCTGTCGGTGTCAGCTCATTTCCTAAATCGACTTTTTTGTCGTTTGCGAACGTTACTTTCAAGATAGAAGCTGGCAAATTGTCGATGACATCAGGAATGACGCCTTCAGCCTCCATTTGCTAAAACCAATTTGGAAAATGTATTGCATGTGCGTAAACAAATAATCATTGCAATTTAATAATACCTTTAGATTTTGATGATGCTCGTGGCCCTCGTGACATATTACAAGCGCAAATGTAGTCACGAAAACAGTTAACAATTTTACCGATAACATGTTATCTCAATTTACTGGTTTACTAACTGGAGATGCTGTAATTCACGTTGTTGTTGTTAGCGCTGAACTCTGATATGTTAAAAGGTAAAAGTTGTTGAACAACTCTAGTGTCGACTTCAAGGCGTGTCTTATAACTTGTTAGTAACGAGTTGAATCGACTTGAGCAGCTTATATACTTATTGTAAACTGACCAGAAGAAAGAGTTTGCGGTTGTCATTTAACCATGTAACATTTTCATCGTTTCAATTACCAGTCTTACGCATTACAATTGTTAATTTTCCATGTGACTGAATACATGTCCCTTGCATTAAATAGTTGCATCGACTTCAAGTAATTACAAGTTCTTAAGCAGTGTTTATGAATATTGTTAACATTGTTAAGATTTTCGCGACATTTTAAAATCAAATAAAATTTACAAATTACTTTTAAACATTTTCTACAGATTCTCTAGTAAACAGTTTAACAAAAAAGCCTTAAATTATAATATTATATAATTAATTGAACAAATTGATGACTCTTATAACATGAAGCAATAGCCGCTCGAAATAATTTTTAAAATTAAACATTTACGTGTGTAACAATGATAAATTCTATGCAGGAACATATTTCGGTTATAAAAAATCGTATGATCTACCAATCATGATATACACACATATTTATTGAATTACAATTATATAGGTACATGCATTTATAAAAATATTCATTAGATTTGTTTGAGTTCCTGATTTAAGTCTTTCTATGTCGGAAAAACAATTAAATGCAATTAACTTAAACTCGAAGGATTCTGACATAATAAAATATCAACCCTGTGCATTAGCCTATTCTTCACTGAATGTACAAATAATATATCACGCAGTACGATATCACACACGCTTGCATTTTTAAATGTAATCTCTTAGTAATGAAATTGTAATTAAACTAATACGCCATACCAATTCTAATTTGTCGAGGTTGGAACGTAAACGTAATTAAGACTCTTTACGAAGAATTATTTCCTATAGATTTCCTAATTAATTTGAAAATTAAACTTGTAATACACCTAATTTGTTAATCGTTACATCTATCGTAACGCTCTGTATGTCAATCCTTTGGCTGTTATCGAATAATGCGAAGGTAACTAAAAAATAAACAGAATTAGTAATATGCAAATAAAGGCGAATGAAGTACATAATAAAGCATAGAAAAGAAGAGAATTCTTAAAACGAATTAAAGCTTAGGTGAAAAAATGGCAATAATATGCAAAAACTACGATTGACATGTTTGAGGGAAGTTACAAACGTTTTCATTTATCAATCTATTTCATGAATTAAAAAAGAAATTATAGAAAAACTCCCACAATTCATGTCAACCTGAGTTTGGCCTATAAAACAACCCAAAAAGCATAAGTTAGACATAAAAATGTTAGTGCTTGAAATGCGAATGAGTCACAAAAATCGTAATACTCTGTGTTAGTTTTTACCCCAGGCTTGGACGATACAAATCAGATCTTATTATGAAATGTGGGCAGCCTGAAGACTGCGCAGGCACCCGCATATTCACACCATCGCGTGCTCAGTGGTGACTCTATATAAAACATCCACAATTTAAATCAATTCAAGTACAATGTTAATTAAGAACTAAATCACTTTCGAAAATCTACGATTAAGTGTTAATCCCACAAAATTCTTTAGCACATACCGTCGCTCCTATTCGTGACAAATATCTGTTGCGAATGTGGAAATCTGAGCTGGGCGCTAACGAATCAGATGCATCATAATTTGGATCAGCTCCATGTTCATGATCTCTTTCGTCGTGCTGATTTTGAATCCTGAAATATTCGATTTAGTAATAATCTTTTTTGAAAATATGAGGTCGTACAATAATTCGTCCTGGTAACGTTCTCGTTGAGCGGGGGTCATATTGAGCACTCCTCCTTTGCAATTATCTAAAGCCCAAACGATAAGCGTTGTTAGAAGGGCAACTCCTAATGAAGCAGTGAAGAACATCTCAACCCAGAAGTATCCGCCCTTGTCTACAATAATTCCAGCCAACATTGAGATGACTGCCAGTCCTAGATTTTGAACCGCTTGGCAACTAAAAAACAATTTATTTAATTGAAATTGTTGTGAAATTTTTTGCCAACTTGGAAAATTGAAACTAGGCTCTAAACTTACATGCCATATGCGGTTCCAAGTTGATATTCAGGAATGATTAAAGCAACTAATGGCCATAAACTACTGGCCAGCGTTGAATATGATAATCCCATTAAGACCATACCATAATAAGGATTAATGTCCGAAAATGTGAGGATTAAATGCGCTGCCATTGTAGCCATTATCGAGATAACTACGTAGAGTACATTCTTTCCAGTTTTGTCAATGAAGAGTCCCAGTATTGGGCTTGCAACGGCCGATATCAGATAGACAATACTGTTTACAACATTAGCCTGAGGTGGTGATAGATGAAACTTGCTAATGAAGAAGTTTCTGCAAATAAACGTATTTAAAAATACGCAAAATTATCAGAAATAATCAACTTACTTGCCCAATGCAATGAATGGGAAAATAGCAACATAATAGGCAACGCAAACGACGCTAATCAACCAAAATGTGGGCGGAAATGTTGCAATATCGCTTAACCGCGCAACTTCACCAGCAGAATTGTCGGACCGCCGCAAAATTCGATCCGCTCTCTTGTCCAAACATCCCAGAATTAGCGCGCATAACATTGATGCCACGCATGTTGTAGTTGCTGTAAAAATGTATATCAGAATGATTCATTTATACATATATCAGTTTCAATTATTACCCAAAAATATAACAATGCCTAAACATTCAGCGCCTTTATAGGATTCATTTACCCAATTGTATACTGATTCCATGACCCAGAAGTTAACAGCACTTCCGACCCGGGCAAAACTCAATTGCAACCCAAAAACCATGTTCAATTCCTTTCCTTTGAACCAAATGACGGCATAATTGTTTTGAGCAACCGCCAGCGATTCGCATCCGATGCCAAATATGAAACGTCCGAGTACCATCACCCAGAAAACGTCCTTCCAGACACCAGCAGCAAAAATTACTTGACCCACCAATGTCAGGAGCATGTAGATATTTGTCCCCAATCTTATTCCAAACAATCGATCAATGAGAAAGCCACCAATAAAACATAGTACTACATTTGGCCATGAATACAATGAATACAAAAGGGTGAACTGGGTGGTTGAAAGATGCAGATCTCTAGCAAAGTAGTCCATCAATGCAGCTGGATTATCATAGCAAAAGTAGGAACCTAGAAACACATAAACATGAGATAAGAGTACTTCCTCATTCAATCAGCATATAAATGTGCAAAGTTCACACTGGAAACTTACCAAAGCCTAGGAAACACATGAAAAACAATGCAATGAATCTGTGGCACATCCCTGATGGATGGAAGCAAGAGTGAGCACATGCTGATTCAGGTGGGTCATCTTGATCTTCCATTCTGCGATAGCTTGGAGCTGTTGTTGATGTGCTTGTCCCTGCGTCCTGAATGTTTCCACCACCTTCAAGCAACTTTTGCACCATTTTGTAGTCTGGCTTTGTACACAATGAGGAAACAAGTGACAAACGAATCGTATTAATTTTCGTTTAACTTGTCGATAATCTAATCGAACAAAGAGTTAAAATTAGTCATCACTGCCATATTCGGGAACAATTGGAGCAAATACATTTTATCGATAGCGTTGTTCAACGTTGTTTAGACGCTCATTTTGATCATTATAGTTGCACAACTTGCACACTATCACTACCATTACATTATTATATTACTTTTGGCTATTTTTATTAGCGCGTACTATGCGAATGAAGGCTGCTTGTTGCTTTTTTCGTGTACGCGAGTCAGCTGTTTTCCTCGTTTCGAAATTTGGGGGGCTCGTGCGCACTTGCAAAATAATGATCGCGATCGCTGTGTTGAATGAACTCGACTGACGCACGGAATGCGAACAACGGGGATGCGCGTGTTTGTTGGTAAACAAATGCCCACATCGAAAGATCTATAATTACATCTTCTATTTAAGTTGCTTTCATGATAGCGGGCAACGGTCGATTTTCTTGTCATGTGCTATTGCATAATGCGCACATTCATGCTTATCTTGCAATTAATTTATGATGTTTATTAACGTGAAGAAGTAACGGTTGTACGCATTGAACGCATTCGTTGCAATCGTATCTCATAATGTATACAAATTAATCGCATTTCACTTTAATTACTTGATATCATAAGTTATGTGAGTTTAAGTTATGCAACCAATATTGCACCTTGATCTGTTTGTATTCAATCCACACCATTTTTGGTTGCATCCTTTTATGGTGATTAAACAACAATACAATATGGGTATTTATGGTGTCTGGTTTGCAAATTTAATAGTTGTTTTGGTTATTAACAGTTGTCTGTTGTAGGTGCGAAATTCAGGTGGTATATTCGGCGAGTAAATGGCGTGGAGTCGAATTTGAATGAATGAGCAATGCGAACAAGGAATGTTCGCAACAATCGCACGCGAATCATATGACTCGCAGAACGTGAATGCACGTGACTGGCTTTTCGCCTTCAGACGCATTCGCTGTTCGCGCTACGTACGCGCCGAAATGAACAACAAGCATCATTTGCGGCTGCCAGCTTTGGCAAGCGGCCGCGCTGAACTGTATACAAATGTTGTATGCATTTATAATCGGTTACATTCAGTGTTTATGCGGATCGTCGTCGCGACGTACGCCGTGCGGCTGAATCACGAGTGCGGATCGCTTCCCAAAATTGTGAGAAGAGCGATGGTGTCGCGTGCTCGCATTGCGCGCCCAACTTGATGGCATTTTCGATAGCAGCAATTCGTCGTGTGCTCGCAGAGAACGAATGATATGTCCATGGCCTTTATCAATAAATTGTTCTCATCGGGCAATCGCAAGCATCAAACTTCCTCTAGCAATAAGTGCCCGACCAATCATAGTAATGTATGGTGAGTTTCAGTAATTAATTAGTCAACTTTCGGCCGTGCTTATCTGCAGACGTAAATGAATTAATGAATGGGCTTCGTATCGTTCTTATCGGACGGATTTTCGCGGTGATGATTTACCATATCATTTAGCCGCTTGATACGAGTCCAAGTTCAGACGTTTTGTTTGCGAAAGGTACAACCATTTGCTATTGTAACGAGTGCATGCGAAAAAGAGAATCACGTGTTGTTTATAAATAGCACTTGTGTGATTTATAAAACTCATGTGACTCGAAGCGTTTTTGCGCGGCGTTCGACCCGACCATCGACGCAATTATCGTCATTTTTCTGGAATTCGTCCGTTTTGGCATAGATTTCTTGTGACGAACGGTGAAATATGGTTCCACGTTTCTCATGGGATTGTATGCCAAGTTATCTACCTAGAAAAATAATGAAACGTTGCGTTGATCAAGAGCGAATCTAATTGCATTTCTCAATTGCAGCGAACAATTATTCACATTTGCTGACGAGCAAGTACAAGTGACGGTGTTCCGAGAATGCGACTTTCGTGGGCGGAGGTTGTTGTTTGACTCCAAGTCGGTGACAAAGGTGAATTTGGAGAATAATAACTCCACGACGAACAATGGCACTGATGAAAATGCGCGCAAACAATCAAAACAAGCGCCTCATCAACAACCGTACGTGGAAATATCGAATGGATTTGGATATATCGTGAGTTTCATCATTGTTTTTCATTGTCATAACAAATTTCTCTATGTTGTTTGCTATTCTAAACGATAAACATGTTTTTCCAGTTAGAAATAGTTTTCAATTAGTTGCTGAAATAGTTTTCCGATGTTGCCAATTAATTAAGTTCCGGGTGAAACTCCGGGAGTAAACAACGTTATTACTCCCGTTGCTATGCAAAAAACACGTTTACTTCATTTTTGACTCACCAGGGCGGCGACCCTTTCGCGTTAGTATCAAGTTCAAAAATTTGAAATTAATTACTTTTTGTACTTACAATTATTGTAGAATTCTAAATAACTCCCAAACAAACATTCATCAATCTTTGAACTTAATTCTCTATATACATCCCTCAATGAAGACTGAAAGAAATGTAGAATTTAGAATTTTAAATTCTCCAATTGGAGAAGTTAAATACACTTTACTATGAATTATTCTGTTATTTTATAGCTGACAAAACCAAATACGGATTTGAGACAACTACGAGAAATGATCTTCGGTTCAGTTGCGATGACTTTTCGAGGAACAGTCTTCAAAATCCACAATTTATCTCTTCCTCCACGTTTAGTATTCTCACAGGTAATTATTACCTTCTAATAATTACAATAAAGGAAATGGGAATTACAACTGTTTTACATTATAGGTATTTCCGAGTCCCCGCGTGAAAAACTCGTCGCAGATAACTTCAATGAGCTTGGATCATTCAATACGCATCGACGATTCAGCAGGATCAGGAAGTTCGCGAACTTCAGGTAGCGATCAATCAACAAGCGACCAACTTAGCACAGCTAGTGATACATTATTGGTTTGTCGCCGTCGCCAGCAAAGCATTCCGTTGGACGTCCCAATCACCACGTTACAATCTAGTCTAATATCGTCCTCCGGATACGGTGGTGAACTTTCAACCAGCTCTCTGAGCAGTGGACCACAATCGGTGGACTTGAACGACTCCTTGTCCACATCTTTCAACGAAACCTTGGTCCATCGCTCACTACCGACCTCCATGAGTTTGGTGGATGACTTTCGCATGCGGCACCGACGCTCCAGCAAACTTGGACTAGCAATCAGCGTGGAACTTGGTCTAAATCAACAAAGGTATATTATTTCTCCTCTGACTCCTCGGAATCTTGGTTTTAATTGTACCAAACCTCCTTAGGAAGTTGTCTAATGTGAAATTTTTTAGTGAATTGGAGAACTTTCTCATGCAACACATTGCTCTAATTGAATCAATTCTCTGGCGAGTTCGTCAACGCGTAGAAACAGCGTACATTCGACATCAGACGTTTGTATCATCAATGCACGAGATTTCCTCCTCAACTGCACGATGGTTCGTCGATTTCCTCACGTGTAGCGGCCGAAATTTCAACGCATGGACGCAATTAAATAGCTGTGATATTCCAATCAGTATTCAGTGTGATTATGCAAGGCATTTATTCGCGGAACGCACTAGTGATAACAGTACTTTGCAAACGTTAACGAAGAAGATTTTCAAACGCAACCAGAGTACAAGTAAATGTAAATGCGATTATATGGAAAAGTTCGTGAAAGACTTATGTGAGCTGATTGAAAACTTCGACGTCAAGCATACAAACTTGTAAGTGAACTACAATTGCTTTGTATTTAATTAATGAATCAACATTTTAAACTTTTAGTTTTCTGAGCACATTAATGACTGGAGTTTTGACCCATCATCTCGGATGGGTTGCAACAATTCTTCCAAATGATGAAGTTAAATGTAAGCGATTCTCAAATCCATTGGTGCAGCAATTGTACGATCTTTATGGATGCGTGGGTTATCCCAATAAATTAGCGCATACGATTATAATGGGTAATAATCAAGAAGACCTCATTAACAAGTTCATTAGTGTCCTCACGTATTTTGTTCGATGTGCAGAGGTGCGGAATCGCGAATGCGAGCGCGCTAATGTAAACTTGGAGAATGCGGAAGCAGATCTAGCAATAGTTAATAGGAAAGTAGATTGTAACAACATTCCATCAGATACACACTCGAATGCCATCAACTCTGATAATGTATCTAAACTAGTCACACCGAAAAATGAATCATTCCAATTCAAGAAAGTTATTGCCCCGCCTGGTGCGACAATGGGAATCAAAAAGTCACGAACTTGTTTGAGTGATTTACACAAACTACAGGAAGAATGCAGTTTTCCCGCACAAAGTAAAGATTTATGTACAAATGATTCTACAGACAAGGTTCTTTTTCTGCTTGGGGAGGACGAAAAACTTGAGAAATTGAACCTGAATACTTCGCCATTTGATAATGATGATTTTATAACAAATGATGAGTCAGTTGATATTCGTCCTAGTCTATCATGCGCAAATTTGAAATCGGAAGGCGCTACACCAAAACGAGCGCAGAGTGAAGAACCACAAAGCTCCACGAAGCCAAAAAAAGAATCAATAAAGCCAATGAAGTATCGTTATGCTGGCGTTAAGTTCAACTTTCAACAACATCCGCAAATCTTCGAGAACTACATGAAAAGTAAAAACATTGAACTCTCCGAAATTCACAGTTTAGAAAAGAAGGATTTTCTATGCAATCAGGAATTTCCCAGCTTCAACTTTTCAAAATATGACGACAGTTCGGATACAGAAGACGAAGAGCCTTTACAAACGCCTTCGAATGCTTCTGAATTGGAATCAACGAGCGAATTGGTGGTAGAATTGCCAAAACGAGAGAATGCCAAAGAAGTTATTAGCGTGGAGAAAAAGCCCAGTGAATTTAAACGACATACAATTCCAAATACTGTGATTATATCAGAAGCCAAATGGACAGCTTTGAAAATAACAGAATTGGCAATGCCACCGTAAGTTATTAACTTTTCATAACTTTCCATCACAGTTTTATTAATAAAATAATTATTTTTTTTAGTTACAAATACAACAGCAATTCAAACCCTCTACAATTTCAATTCTCAAAGACGTTATTACGACCTTGCAATAACAATTATTTGCCCAACATGGCTCTTCAAGGAATATTAAACCCATCAACGGATTTTCAATCTGCTGTTAAAAGAGATCTAGTTTTATCGTCAAAGCATCCAATTGGAAATGAAACCGTTGAAGAATCAGTTGCAATAATGGGAAATCTAGATACATGGTAGATATTTACATATATTTTTAGTCATAGTCGATTAATTTCAATATTTTGATAGGGAAGTGAACATAATTTCGAGTCATACATATGTTATCGATAAAAATATTGGCGGTGTTCCAGTTGGAATGTCCCAATTGGTAGCTAATATGTTGGAATCGTTGCTGCAGATGTGGAAACTGAAGACACCACCCGAATTTGTAATTCTATGCTTTTATCATTGATTTATTAAGTAACATATTTATGTTTCAGTGCTTAATGCATATTGAACAAAAGCTACATGAGTTCTGCATGCAGTCAAAAGCTGTTGCGCAAATGCTGCTCGACACCGAATTCTGCACAATTGAATTATTAACTTCCACTCTAAAGTTGGAAATTAATGATGTTCCACTTCTGATGGCGGTTGCATCTGTGCATACGCCTGAAGTTACGCAAAAGTATGGATTAAGATTTCAATAACAATAATATTAGAGTAATTAATTTGTATTTTCATAATGAAATCCATTGTGATACTAGTTATAATTGTAAAGAAACTATTTTAATTATAGTTTATGTGAAATATGTTTTATAAACAGGATTGAATGTTTAAAATTCAGCGGTTTTCTAATTTATCGATGTACCTGGATTAATATTCTTATTTGCATCTTACTTCTAAAATCAAATATGGCGACGCTTTCAGCAAAGTCAGTGGCGTAGATAACATGGTTGCTCCACTTTTCATTTGGTTTACTACAAATTTTACTTAGAAGACAATAATTTTTTATTCATAACAATTTGTATTCGTCGTGCAATGATATTAACATATGAATGTACTTATTTTTCCCCCGTTTTAACAGCGATACTAAAAATACGTTGAGGAAGTAATGATATTACTCCCCTACGTCAAAGTATAACAACTTTGACCGCAACGAATTTTGAAGGTCATGATTACTCCAGATTCTCCTGCTTCTCTACCTCCTTTCAAATCCACAACACATTGGGGGCGCTACTTTGGAATTAAGATTATGAACATTACACACTTCTTAAAATTCGTCCATGATTTATCTGTCATTTTGAAGACGAAAAGTCAAAAAGCCGAAAAAATAATTCGGTGTAAGCGGTCAAATTAGATGCAGTTTTCATCGAAAAACTGTTATTATATTAACATCCAGAATGCAAATGTTGTGATTGTAAACTTATACATTCGAAATATACATGGAGCACCTAGCAAGAGGACGATTCGGGTATGTTCTGAGAACTTTATATAACCTGAACTTTCGTAGGTTATCTACCATTCGATTATTTGATAATGTTTATAGGAGGATAATAATTAGTACCTATGCAAATAATCCCTTAAAGTATGGACGAAATGCGGTTCCAAAACGTTACTTTGGTTCCATCTGGTTTGGTAGAGGAATGGACAGAGCCAGACCTTTATTTATGTCCTACCAAATTCAGCAGCGAAGACAATATGGGATGCTGGTTGCAAGAGCAATTCGCGGCGTTCTCAAGCTCCGGTACCTAGTCCTTGGTGGTGCTGTTGGTGGAGGAGTTACATTGCAGAAGGTAGAAACATACATTTTCAAATAGCTCTATTCTTATTCAATGGTTTAATGCAGAAATACAATGATTGGAAAGATGGCTTGCCTGATTTTAAATGGCTTGATGATGTCTTACCAGACAATGATAAGTGGCAGCAATGGAGAGGAAATCTTATTACATTAAGAGATAATGTTAAAGATAATATAGAGATAGGTATGACTTTTGAATACTTTACATGTAGGAAATGGTAGTATGTACATGCTTTTTGCCTCAATGGCTCAATTTTGCTTTATCAGATCCTAGACTAAAGGCCCTTACAGAAAACAAATATAAGGAATTTCGTTCATGGTTTGACCAACGTTTGGATGATGCAATCGCTGCCGCCGAGCAAACAAATGGCAACAGAAAACAAATAGGTAAGAACGGCGATGCATCATATCTTGAGTACAATCCTATCAAGAAATGTTTGGTTCTTTTTTGCTTTTGTGTTTAAGGTTTCCTTGATCATCTTTCAAGTCAGGCGCAAAGAGTGTACTCAGGTACGATGCATCGAAACTAGTTTTGAGAGAGATTTTGAGGCCCATTTCCGTTCTTTTCGTATAACAATCATTATATTTAACACTAGTTATAGTTTTATTAGTTGCTATGTGTAGTATAAGTTTATAATGTTTCTGGGTTTCTGTTTAGAGTCCAAAGAGGAGATTAAAAAGAAGACAATTGTGCATGCACTTCCATTCGCACAAACGGACGATTCAGTGCGAAGAAGGGCACAGGAGCGTTTGGATGGGCTGCAGGATGAAATGATGGCAACTCAAATCAAGTACCAAAGAGAGCTTGAAAAACTTGAGAAGGAAAATAAGGAGCTACGTAAACAAATCATACTTTTACGTCAAGGACGCAAGCCAACAACGAGACAGGTGAAAAGAAGTCTTATTGGTAAGATTCCTTATCTGAACAACACATAATTGAAATATTTACCTATTGGTTGATTTTTTTTAAGATATGTACAGCGAGGTATTGGATGAACTAGCTGATTATGATTGCGGCTACAATACTGCCGACCAATTGCCACGTGTTGTGGTTGTTGGTGATCAGAGCAGTGGAAAAACTTCAGTCCTGGAGATGATTGCACAAGCACGTATTTTTCCACGTGGTGCTGGTGAAATGATGACTCGTGCTCCAGTGAAAGTCACTCTCTCAGAAGGCCCGTATCACGTCGCCCAGTTCCGCGATTCGAGCAGAGAATTTGATCTCAGCAAAGAGTCGGATCTTGCGGAACTTCGTAGAGAAGTTGAACTACGTATGAGAAATAGCGTACGGGGTGGAAAGACCGTCTCCAGTGAAGTTATTTCGATGACGGTCAAAGGCCCTGGTTTGCATCGTATGGTTCTCGTCGATTTGCCTGGCATTATTTCGACTCAAACAACAGATATGGCATCAGATACTCGAGAGAGCATTAAGGCGATGACCCAGTCGTATATGAGCAATCCCAATGCCATTATTCTCTGCATTCAAGACGGTGCAGTCGATGCAGAGAGAAGCAACGTTACCGATCTAGTCGCCCAGTGTGATCCGACTGGAAAACGGACAATATTTGTACTTACCAAAGTAGATATGGCTGAAGAAAATTTAGCTGACCCGAATAGAGTTAGTATCATAGATAGTTGCATGCCAAAGATAATTAGTTGCTAATTTTGATGGTTTTATTGTAGATACGGAAAATTCTAAGCGGTAAACTATTTCCAATGAAAGCTCTGGGATATTTCGCTGTAGTCACTGGAAGAGGACGTAAGGATGATTCAATTCAAACAATCAAAGACTACGAGGAGACGTTCTTTAGGAATTCCAAGTTGTTTAAGTACGTTAATCATATTTGTACTCTAATGAATATATTTAACATTGGTATTTTTGAAGAGATGTAGTCAAATCGACACAAGTAACTACAAGAAATCTGAGTCTTGCAGTCGCTGATTGCTTCTGGAAGATGGTACGTGAAACCGTCGAGCAACAAGCCGATGCATTTAAAGCTCGTCGCTTCAATTTGGAGACCGAATGGAAGAATAACTTCCCACGCTTGCGGGAACAAGACCGGGACGAATTATTCGAGCGCGCTCGAGCTGAAATACTCGATGAAATCGTCAATCTCTCCCAGGTGCAGACCAAACAATGGGAGGATAGTTTGATGGATAAGATATGGGAAAAAGTATCAGGACATGTGTTTGAAAGTGTTTATCTACCAGCTGCGCAAACCGGTAGTCAAGGTACAGCAAATGTTATCAAATTATAGTCATTGATATTTATGTTTAATTGTTCGTAGAAACCTTCAATACGTCGGTTGATATTAAGTTGCGCCAATGGGCTGATTCTGAGCTGCCATTGAAATCAGTCGAGTCTGGTTGGGAAACTCTTCAAGCTGAATTTCGGCAATTTATGGATAAAGCGAAGCAAGCACCGAATCACGACGATATCTTCGATCTGCTTAAGGACGCCGTGATTAAGGAAGCAATGAACAGGCATTCGTGGGAGGATAAAGCTGCTGAAGTACTCAGAGTCATCCAGTTAAATACGCTTGAAGATCGCACAGTTGGAGATAAACGCGACTGGGATCAAGCTGTAAAATTCTTAGAGTCCAGTGTGAAAGATAAGCTTAAAGAAACCGAAATGGAGTTGAAATTGTTGCTGGGACCATCCACCTCAGAGCGATGGATGTATTGGAAGAGCCTTTCCGAAGATCAAACTCGTCGTAATGCCGTTAAATCCGAATTAGCTAAAATAATTTATTCCGATGAAAAACATCCACCATTACTCAGCTATGATGAGCTGACGACAATTCGGAAGAATCTTCAACGCAGCAATATCGAGGTTGATAATGAATTCATCAGAGATGTTTGGAAGCCTGTCTATCGACGGCATTTCCTTAAACAATCTCTAAATAAGGCGTACGATTGTCGGAAAGCATTTTACATGTATCATCAACAAATGGATGTCGATTGCGGTGATGTTGTACTCTTCCATCGCATTCAACAAATGATGAAGGTGACGTCTAATGCTTTGCGCCAGCAGATCATGAATAGAGAGGCTCGTCGCTTGGATAAGGAAATCAAGGAAGTGCTCGAGGATTACAGCCAGGATAATGAGAAGAAGGAAACACTGCTTACCGGACGTCGTGTTACACTTGCCGAAGAGTTAAAGCGAGTGCGCCAAATCCAAGAGAAGCTAGAGGAATTTATTAAAGCGTTGAACAAGGAGAAGTGAGCTTTCCGTTCGTAAGTTAGGCATTTTTATATATTGTTTACTATTGTTGAAATAATATTTTATCGCTGATCATCGCATTGGTTCTGCATAATTCAACAGTTTTAGGTAATGTATTATTTTCAAAAGGAATTTCTTTTCACGCTTTTGCGCCCTCAAAATACCAATTGTGTTATCTTTTTCAAATCTATTCTTTCTTGTGAATATGATAAGGATAAATAAAGCATACATAAAATGTTTGCACTCGGTTCAATATTTCTATATCCGGTATTTGTTATCGTTTTTGGGGATATTCTGAAACTATTTGTACTTGTTTGGCTGGACGCGTAATATTTTGAAATCAATGGAACAATGATAACAAACTAATTAATTTCGCTATAATTGTGCAATTTTACATATTTTCAAGTTACACAGTCAAAATAAAAATTTGAGTTGTCGACATTCTTTTAAAAAACGTGGGAGAAAATGTTATCAATAATTTGCATTCCAAAATAACTTTGTTATCACTATTATTTCCAAATTTCGAGTGTAAACTCGTGCGAAATAGAATTTAAACGTATAATATTGCTAACATATTTATCACAAATACAAACTTGAAATTCCTGACTGTCCTAAATGGCGCGCACTTTTCTTCTTTGAATCAGGTTCGCCGAATTGATGCGCTCATCGTATTGTTGCGCTTTAATGTAAAGAAATACACCAGCAATAACAATGATTGTCCCCAGTCCACTGAGCATGGTCACTGGGTTACCAAACATCAATACCGACAGCCAAATTAGAAATGCACGTTTGGCAGTGTTTGCAACACTGAAACAAAAAAATCATTAGGCTTACTAAAGAAATATCAAGGCCATTAAAACATACCTGTGAGTCACTGGGCTAATGTAGTCCATTAAAACATACGCTGTAATACTTTGAAAATGGAAGAAAACACCATTCAAAACAAAGTAGAATAATATCCTTAATTCTATCCTTTGCGCTGATGATATGTCAACGAGTAGCAGGGTGGTCGGAATTTGAATTACGATGCTCGCCAGACTAGTATAAAATTGCAATTCTGCAGGCCTACAGACAATTCAATTAGGATAAGAAATTCTAGCTGTTTGTAGCGACGTAAGAATAACTCACGTGTACTTAAATTTATCTCCAGATATGAGCATTTTCGAGTAGACGTTTTGTAAGCATTCAGTTAGATTAGTTGCCATTGCAGCAATGAAGCCACATAATTCAAAACTGATCTCATTTGCTGAACATAGTGCCAGGCCAGACATTACAGGCACTAGACTTAAGTTTACAAACAGCCCAGTTTGTTCTCCTAGAAGATTTCAAATAAGTTAACTTCCAGAAACATTATGAGAGAATATAATTACCTAACAATATCCTTGATATCAATACTGTGAAAAGAGGAGCTGAACTCTTAATTGTTTCTGTGAAACTTACAGCAACATAATTTAAAGCAACCAAACCAAGGACAACAGTGAGAAATCTAAAACACATCATTAAAGAAGCAATCCAATGTTAATGACATCAATTACCTTGTACAACCAACCAATATCATGTGCCTATAAAATCCAGGAGGTTTATTAAGCCTTGATGTTGGTTTAAACATACCACATGGATAATACAGTTGTATGAATCCACATGTTGCTGTAGTCAGCATCTGGCATGCCCCTAAAATGTGAACCTTGACATTCAATCTGATTGAGCCTTGAATCACAACTAACCAAGAATGGTTGGATTGCCATTTAAATATGTGAGAATATACTTATTTAAGAATAATGTACAACCACTGAAGAAATACCAGAGGAGGAGGAATGTAATTGCTCGCAGATTGAGCAAGCCTGATTTGCTCTCCAGCACCACCACATCATGATGCTCTTTTTTGTCATTAAGAAGCACTTCTTTGCTATTCGAAGTGCTGTTTGAGTTGTCAAGATTAGCTTTTACTGGTTCCATTATTGCTGCCTAAATTAGATTCAACCTGAAAGAATTGAGTCAGTATTTCATAGTGAGAGCAGTGAGCATTTACCTCAGATTCACTATTCTAGCATAATCGACGATTACGGATGTTATTTGACTATTTGATGCAAACGCAGTTTGCAGCTTTCACTAGTATTCCACAGCCGCTGTAGAACCACATTCCCGTCGTTTTCTGTACGTGTGTCCGCTGAATCCTCGCAGTAAACCATCATACCGCACGATCGTCACCGCCATTCGCTTGATTCGCTTCTGCTAGTCTCGTAATTGTTGTAATCAACTGGACATCGCGTACGAGCATTGGTATCGTGTAAATAACATGCGCGATAAGGAAAAATAATGCTGATAAAAAAGATTGCCTTTCGAGCAAGTTAAAACGAGATGCCGATAAGTTCATGTCATTTTCTGATCCTGGATTATTCCTTGCTGGATGCGTCAAACATATACAACCCAACATACACCGCCGAAGAAGGACGAACAATTAAATTACTAAACGTTTGAAAATTGAGATATTTATTGATTCCTTTACTGTTTAATTACTAAATTTCGTGAAATACAACTAAGAAGTAATACCCTCATGCATCTAATTACAGCCAATTAATGGAAGTGTCATATAGACTTGCAAATTAATTTGTTTTACCATTCTGAGAAGTTTCAAACATAAATTCTTTTAGTACATTGAATGCTAATATTTCAATACTTTCCGAAGGATACAAAGCCTAGATAGATATGACCATCACAAATTACAATGAAACATGAATAATTTATATTTATTACAGTCAGTCATAAAGGTTTCTTCTACATATATCATATTTCATAAACAATATCAATGGAAATTAAACATTCATTTTCAATATTTCACACTTTCATAACATAGATAGTAATTAGTGCTAACACGATATATTACTGCTGATTTACGCTTCACGCTTCTAATTATCTGTGCTCTACACATGACTGCTTTCATATTACAAAAAGGAATAAATATACCTTCAAGAAAATACCAAATATACAATTATATCACTTTGTTACAAATGAACAACATTAAAACTTTACACAATGAACAACATTTTAATTTGATAACAGAAAATAGGATATAAATCGATCAGTAAAAACTTTAAATATGAATAGATGTGTAAACATACTTCACTAATCAATGCCACATGAAGAAATGCCAAAGAAACGTTACCTTCAAATGGAAAACAATGCCCGACTTGAACAACTCTGGGTTAACAATATCAACCACAGCTATTGCATACTGTTGCGTTACTAATTAAACATTTAACTACGTTTACTTTACTTTTAAAATGTAATATCAATTAAGTTAATAATGGTGCTAAATGACTGGTTTCTGTGGTAAAGCTACATTATACTCCTAGTACACATGGCCCCCAATCGAAGGAAAGAGCAAACCGATTCGAAGACAAGATACATGAACGTAAAAATCTATTCGTAGAATTGTTACGTTAAAAATACAGGTCAATTTTATACGCTCATATGGTAATTTTAATGCACTCTAAATGTCCGGGCCTTTATATACTTTCTTTGTCGAATGATCAACATTTTTTATAATATATAGATAAATATTACCTACAGGTATTTTCCGTTACTTTGTCATCTTTGCATGATACTCATCTACCGAGTACGACGACTCTTCAATTTGCTATCTCCAGAATGCCGCGATTCAGCAAAGATTCGCGTAGCGAGTTGTATAGTTCGAGCTGCTGATCCGGCTTCAGATACAATATTTGCGAGAGTAATTTCGGTGGGCTATCGCTCTGAATAAAACTGGTGAGATAAACGTTGACGAACGTCGCCATCAAGAACTGGCAATCGAAACGATCCATGATACCTCCATGTCCAGGTATAACATCTCCAAAGTCCTAATAGATATACAATGCATTCATTATTCAATAGTAATTAGGGTGCAATTAAATAGTACCTTAATTTTGAAGGCTCGTTTAAAACCGGATGCGAAAAATCCTCCAAACGGTCCGATCACACTGCTAAATAGCGAGAGCGATAGCGAATGCAGTGCAAATGGCACAAGGTTGAATGTTATTGGCAAGCCGACCTGGATGTAAACGTAGGTTTTAGTAGAGAGTTTAATGATTGCTAAAGAATGCTGTTGTTGTTATTGTTTTTACTTACAATGCTGAAAATGTTGGCAAGGGATGCCGGTAATGTAAATTCGGTGGGTTGGAATAACGAACTCGGTTCACAATCCATTGACATTGCGCCTATTGTCTCATTGTACGCGATGGGGCACACGAAGTATGGAAATCGTGCCATTAATGTGGATAACTGTAAACAGAAAATAAGTGCGTATTTAACATATTGAAAATTTGTACGTAACAAATAAAGAGCGGTTGAAAGTACTACCAAACTTTTGCTGAAAGTGCAATTATACAAAGTTGGTAAAATATTTAGAAATTATCTATGACTCGGTGTTTATTTACATGAAATAAATTTTCTACTAGTGTGACTTTATGTTTAGCTAATGAACTCGAAATTTAGTTTGCATAATTACTCCATTTACAAGAAAAAACTTGCTTACATTGGAGGTCAATAACTTCCAATGTTACAATTTCACAATCAACTATTAAAATTTGAGTAGAACTTAATTACTTACCATAAAACCGAAGACGACAGTTGAAATACCACCTCCAATGAATCCTTCCCAGGTCTTCTTCGGCGACAATTGTATAAGCGGTGTCTTGCCAAAGAAGAATCCAAACATATAAGCCATGATATCATTGCAGATTATCATCGAGACGGGAACGATGAACCAGACCAGACCTTCGAAGATGTTCTTAATGATCAAATACGACTGGGTGACCACGATGAGCAGAGCCACATGCGTCCAGGCAAACAGAGAGAACTGTTTCATGTAGTATCGTTTCACCAGCGACAACACAAACCAGACGAATCCAACGCAGTACAAGCAGAAGGAAATGAATCGATGGTAAGTGACCAAAGCTCTCAAGAAATCCTAAAGAGAGAATCCATTAGTACACATATTACTGTTGATTTACTAATTAGCTGTGGGTTTGGCAACTTACAAGTCGATTAATAGCGACTCCAAAGTAATCTACCAAGCTTTCGCCGTAGAAGAAATAGTTGGATGTGATCAAGAAGTACCAGGAAAGCGATCGGAACCATGGCAAGCCGTGGATACGATACACTGTGTATCCAATGTTGATGATTTCAGAGAAGCACTTTACTTGCACCACAAGCGTCTGCAAAAAAACAAGAGGTGTAATACAGAAGTGAAAACGTCAACATTTGGAGACACTTACCGTGACCATTAGAGCCAAAGGACCACAGTATATCACGATGGCGAAAAATGAGATCATTAAGAGACTGAAGATGCCTCGAATCACCCAGTTCTTCCATCGTTCGGGGAGAAACTCTAGGGTTGATTGAAGAATCGAGGGGGCTTTATCCGTCCCAGTGGGTATAACTTTGGAGAGGTCTGTTTGCTGCTTATCATCCTCACTGTCAATCTGTAATCACGTTTAATTCATTATAGTGAAGCAAAACATAAAATATTGAATTCAAATCTTACTATAAGTTCAAATCATTTAATAAACAATTAAGATAAGTTAAATACAACGCTGTTAAGTTGTCATTAATTCATATTGGCAATGCTCATGATTATTTATAGGAAATTGTGCCAATATAGGAAATGGCGCGATGCGCTCTACAATTCACGAAGGGTGAGCAGAGAAAATCGATAACGTTTTCCTCAAATAGCCGCTCATCTGATCCAAATATGGGGAATGCGACCACATAACGCGATTAGGTTTAATTGGATTCCTCTATCATAATAACTCTTATTAAAATGCCGATAACAACAGTGAACAAATCCTGCTAAGACGCATTTTGGAATTTATCAAATAAGCCCCACGTATAAACAATACCCGTCTGTTTACCATTCAGATATAAATAGTTTTTCCGTGTGGGAAACTCAACAAAAAACATATCGCATATTTGCATTGCATGAATAGATTCAAAACTAGTTTTGCCTTGGTTTGTCTACAAATAATTGTCTACGCATAGATGACAAAGCAACAAGTATTAATTATCGGTCGGCCAGTCAGGCACTCTCATAATTAAGAGCTTAATTGCGATTGCGTTTGAAGCGCATTGATTGTTGTTGAACTTACATTGCTATCGGCCGACTCGGGATTCGGATCTTTGGTGTTGGTGTTTGCACGTTGGCGCACTTCCGACATTATGCTCTAATTTGCGTTCCCACTCAGGAGCAATTCGTTATCAGTGATTCTTGAATGCACTATCAGATAAAGTTGCACATAATCGTTGAGGTACGCGTGAAAGAATGAGCTGCTAATCGCCGAGTCACGCTTTACTGAATATTCGACACTCCTGTTTTGTTGTTGTACACTTGCAATGTATTGAGCTTTGGTCGATTTCGTGTTCTCTGCCCGATTCACCAAAATGCGATTGCAAACCACCCAGCCAAAAGCACGCAAATCGCCAGCCGAGCGCGCACAACAACTGATCAATAAATGCCTCAAATGCCTGTAAATCTAGAATCATACACGTTGCCACCTCTTTAATCGCACGTGATTGCTAATGGTTTTAACTAATAAATTTACCTTAAAATTCAGTATATATCAATATATATTTTGCATGTTTTAAGTTTGCAGATGTGCGCTAAATAAAATTATATTTTTATGAATTCTTGTCATTTTGATATATGCATATACTGGGTGTTGCAATAAAACTCTAAAGATTGAATGTACAAATATTCAGAGAAATATTTCACCTTTTTTAACAAATTAAGCTTATAAACGCTTTAAATATTCATTGCAAAAGTAATAATCTTCCGTAGTGTACAAACTTTGTCGCCAGGATAATAGAATTATCCTCTTTAACAAAGTGCATGCTAACTTCACTTTGCACCAAGGGAGTAAAAGTACACTTTATTCCCTCAAGTCATTTTACGTCACATAACCTAACATTGTAATCTGATTTACTACGAAATGTAAATAAAAGTTGTCGGCATTCGATTGTAAAAATGAAGTATTTACTCGTGATATACGTAATATTTATGCTGAAAAAGTCTGTTTTTTCAACGACTGATAGTTTCTCCGAAGAACTTCTTTTAAGACCATTGTACACCGACAAAGTATATGCTCATTTTCAATTCACAACAAAATGGGATACAGAATCAACAAATTGTAAGTTACTTTGCATAAATATACAAAGGACTGACTGTTTTTTTGTAGTACTTCAAACGCATTTATTTCCTCGGGCCCTTGCGGAAATTATAACGCACTATAACATACATGAGCTACATATCAGTCTGACTGCTGGATTGTGGCGATATGAGACATGGGGATATCCAGTGACAGATGCAGCCCCAGGTGCTGAAGTATGGGCTTGGTTTAAAGATGATACCACTGATGTTGATAAAAACTGGGTGGGACTGGCTAATTCATTGTCAGGTCTTCTGTGTGCTTCCCTCAACTTTATTGATACATCCAATACTATTGCTCCAGAAATATCCCTTAGGCCAAGGGGTTTAATGAAAAATGTCAACTCCACTTTTTTGAGGTATGCTACACTACCCAGGGAAATTGTCTGCACAGAAAATTTAACACCTTGGAAGAAACTACTGCCATGTGATTCAAAAGCTGGCCTTGCCCAACTTTTAAATGCTGGATACATACATAACACTCAATATCACAGTGTTGCACTGCAATTGAGAAATATTTGCAGTACCAAAGAATGTATATCAACAGCCCTTGAAGTCAGACAAATGGTGGATTTGGTATATGATTACAAAATAATGGGAAGCCGAAATTGGTCGCTAAGAAAACTTTTTGGTCAAGGTGTTTTTAATGCTTGTCCACTAGCAAGTGAAAGCAACATTTACGTCGACTTATCTAGTAAGGATTCCATCCCATTTGACCTAACAATTGAACCAAACGAATACATTACCAGCTATCGTGGAGGAAACGTAAATGTTTACGCAAAATATGATATCAAACCGGCAAATCCGATGAGTATTGGCATCACCTATAGTGGGAAACAAGTAATAAATATCAACATTCCACCGCCACTATATGCAAATCAATATAAGACTGGATATGGGCAACAAAACGGGGGATTAGTGACCAAGATTCATAACAATCACTGGAATACTCTGGATGTGGTTGTCTTACAAAATCTTCCCTGGTTTATGCCGATTTATTTGCACACCATGAAGATCGAAAGCAACGGAATGGAAATCAAACCAATGAAATTGATGTACAAACCAGGAAAGCTTCGCGAAAAGGCGCACAATTTGGAGATTGCATTGAGGCTTCCAGCGAGAAGCGTTACTTCAATTGCAATTGACTTCGATTTTGTGTTTTTAAAATGGCAAGAGTATCCACCTGACGCCAACCATGGTTTTTACATTGGCTCAGCTATAATTTCTACGATGCTACCTCTGGCTCGAAATTACACCGGAATTCCTCAGGATGCATCGCTTTTTGCGGAGTCGTTCAACGCATCTCGAAGTGGCTACTTGGTGCAAGTTCGCACAGAAAGTATCATCATCACACTACCTACACCTGATTTCAGTATGCCTTACAATGTAATTTGCCTTGCTTGCACTGTTGTTGCATTGGCATTTGGTCCTTTGCATAATATTACAACTAAAAGACTAATTTTGAAAGTGAATACAAAGAAAAACATCTTCAAGAAATTGAAAGAATCGTTTTCACGGAAAACCAAAGAAGAACAACCCAGTGAATAAGCACAGATTCGTTTTAAATAGTTCATTTTGTAATAAAATAGATTAACATTAAAATATAAATTCGACTATAATCACAGGAGTAGGTAATTGTTCATATTACACATAATACTTCTTAATCATATTGCCTAATAACTAAAAATAAGACCTATAAGTCTCTTTGCACTTACATGTTTGTGAAGCGCGGTGCATGAATTTAAAATTTAATGAATATAAAAGACGGATTTCTTATAATGTCGTCGAGTTGACGATGCTCACACCATGGACCAACATTGTAGGCGGCAAATTATCAGTGATCGTGTCCAATGTTTCCAAATAAGGCACTGCATTCTCGGTTGAGTTTGGCGGCAAAGGAAGATATATGAATGTAACGGCGGTGCTGGTCGATTGCTGTTTGATCAACTGATTGCAGCTGTGAATATAAACATTTTCCAATTATTAATCGCACCTAAATGTTATCTAGTAGTTTACTGACCTCATTAGATATGTATCTGGAGATGTACTTTGCACATCAAACACTGAAACCCAATCCAACACTGGGTAAATTTCAGCTGTAATGCGCAGCGCGTAGAGCAGACGCTTAATTTTATCGATATGATTCTGTTGAGCAGTCGTATTCATTTCGAATGTCGACGTGCGAGTCTTATCGCACACGCAAATTCGAAGTGTTAGCTTGCGCCATTGCGGCACCATGTTAACAATGCAAGCAAGCTGCATCATAAACAACGATGTAACATCGAATGCATTATTCTCAGTTGGATTTAGCAAATTAATAGGCCATACATCGATGTATTGCTTTTCGTAGTTCATTGTCTTGTTCAATTTGTGGAAATTCCGACAGAGACATAGATTCTTGTTGAATCTTAAAACATCAGCCATCATTTGTACATATTCCACCGGTTGCAGATTGTTTGCGCTTGCATCACATAACGAAAACACATCTTCTTTGAATTCCGTGCTTTGATACGATGATCCAACACTAAAATAATTGCAACACATTAATGATTGATTAATTAATGTTAATATTTTAATTGCTGGTTACCTCGTTAGGAAATCAATCGATTCTTGTTTGTCCAGATAGCCAAGAACCACTGTGTTAGGTTTCATGGCTCCCATTCCAGAAATTCGCATCAAATGCTGCAAACCAGTGCGCACTTGTTTCGCAACAGTTAACTCGACAAATGCCTTCACTTTAAGGTGATCGATAAGATTCAACCAATGCGGCATTTTCTCTAAAGTTGGGTCCGGACCGTCCGCATTGGGATCGCATGTAATTACGTGCCCCAAGACGTAAAGTCCTCCTTTTTTGAGATCGTTCACAAAATCGATTAGTGGACATGCTGATCGAGGACTATTAACGAGGAGTAATACTTGTGGACGCCAGAATTTCACGTGATCCTTCCTCGAATCCAACAGCAGAAGATATTTCCTCACCTAAATTATAAATAACGGTTAATTGTGGAAAATAACTGCAAAGTAAAATTTACCTGGTGGAATATTAAAGCTTGGCTGATACTGCCCCATTGCATTTCCTTGGATGGGGAAAACAAGTGCAAAAAGATGACCAAGACAATGCAAATTAAAATGCTGCACGCTGCATAAATGGGGCTAATTACAAACATCATTATTATAGTGCCCAAAAGACCAAAGAATGCAGTATGCCAACTGAAGTATTTGAATTGAGGGCGGAAATTCGGTGCACTCGCCAATTCCAAACCTGTAATTTGAAGTTCGCAATATTAATTAAGACGACTTAACAATTTGAGGAAATAATTACCTAGGCAAGAGAGATTTGTTGCTAAGTAACTCAGCAAAAAGAGCACCGAATTTAATTGAGCGATTAAATTCAAGGAGCCAATTAACAAAACGATTTCAACTAATAACCATGAGAAAATGACGGCTGCAATTGGATTTCCATTCCACGTTCCTCTTAGGATAAAATCAAGGGAAGGCCCTGCAAAACACATAGTCAAAAAATTGTTTATATTTTTTGTGATTCCTTACCAAAAACTCGATCTTTTGCGAGAGCTTCCAAAACTCTTGAACCTCCAATAACATTGCTTAATGCTGCAGACCAGGTAGCTGTAATTAGACCCACAGCAACTGTTCCTTTGACGACATTAATCCCAGCCAAATACAAGTAATTGTAATGAAGCAGTTGATTGCTGCATGTTGCAGCAGTCAAAATTGATATGGCTATGTAAATTATGCAGGTAAACATGACTGCACTCAGTGTTCCCTGTGGAATAGCTTTTCCTGGACGTTTCAGCTCCCCACTCATATTAGCACCTGCCATAATGCCCGTAACTCCAGAAAATAAGACACCAAAAACGGAACCAAACGTTACAAGAGTGTCCTTGTTAGTGTAATCAGTCCCGAAATTTGGGTACAAATTTTCGTGCAATGTGAAGGAGCTCAATCCAGTATAATTGGCTACTGTTATATTCTCAATGTTACTTGATGGGATCATAACTTCCAGAGGGCCTTGGTAAAAGAAACTGAAGAATGTAATTGTTAGGCAACTGCAGACTACAGCAAGAATAAAAACTGATGTCTTTGCAAACATGCTGGCTCCAATCAAACACACAATCAAGTTGAGTGTATTAATACATGAACAGTAAAGAAATTGATACCATCTTCCATCAGGTACAATTCCAGATATAAGATATCCTGAAAAACAGACAACTTAATTTATGCAAGGTAAAATGTGTGAGATAATACCTGCAGGGCCAAAGTTTTCTATTATTCCTTCTGCACATCCTGATAGGCAGAGAGCACTGCTAACAACATTGGCAAAGAAGAATAAAGTTCCAATTGAACCCCCAAACTCAGGTCCAAGTGTCCTACTTATCATAACTGTTGTAAGAGTTAAAGAAAATTCTATTTTGGATGAATTTGATGAATTTAATAGGATTATAAGGATACAATAAGCTCCACCTCCTTCAACAGCACCATTTGTTGATATTGCACACACAGATGAGACAGTGAACAGCAAAATTGCATATGCAATACCAAATTGCAGCAAGGTAACCATTAATCCTGCATTTCCAACAATGTATCCTGGAATGAAAATTACATGGAATATACACTTACAAGATCTTAATAAGATTCATTATACCCATTCGTAGGAATATCAAAGCAGAAAACATGGATAAAGTGACTGGGCTGAAGACACCAGCAAAAACTCCCAGTGTTCTTGTATCATTGTTATCTGTAATGGTTCCAAACTCCACATATCCTCCTCCTTCAGTGTCTGCTTGTTGTTCACGTCGGCCGAAAATGCCAGAGATCCGCCTCATAAATGTGCGTCCACTACTCACCAAAGGGCTTTTATCATGTGGGTCATTGTTTGTAGAACCAACGTCCGGAGCAATCATATTTAATTCGTATAAAACTTCTAATTAGGAAGGCATATGTTAAAATTGCTAAGTTTGCTGAATTGCAATGCAACGCGTACACTGAACGCTCGTAACACATACAAATATTAGCAGGAAATATTACAAAACATGACTCAGTTTGATAACAACAACAGCAACAAAGCCACAAGTGCATATAAAACAATGACAGTGATGGATTGCTGTGAAGCTAACGAGCGTAGTCATATGTTTCTCCCCGCTGCTTTCTGAATGCTGCGTTGCCATATCGCGAATAATAGGGCCGTTTTCACACGTTGGTAAAAGTCAAAAGAAGTAACGCATTGCGCATGTCGCTTCTCTATCATGCGAGGCCAACCTGTATAGAAGCAAAATATAACCTATCCAGGAATTTAAACCGATTCAAAAGTGTCGCGTATCTCATTCCGTTTTCTACGTCCGGGCAGTATTATACGACTCAGTATTACACAACACTTTCGTCGACGAGCATTTATTATCATTGCGATCGTCATTGATGTTGCAGCAACGTGTAGAGACGACTGGTCGCACGCTGCAAACAAGTTCTTAGCGCGATTCGTGCTCAAAGCATAGTAAACAATTTAAACTATCGTTCTAAATGGTCGCGACAAGTCACAGCTTTGGAAGGTCATTAGTTTAAAGCGTTTAACGGAAGTCGTCGGTGCAAACTGGCCGAGTAAATAACGCAGCACAACAATAACCAAAGGCAAATAAGTTCCAACTTGTTTTCTCGAGGGGGGGCCCACCAGCAACTTTGGCAGAATGTCCAAGTTTTCCTGCACTGGCTTGTGGGACAAGTGGGCGCGCTATTATAGCATGAATAGTTGGCTGAAGATTTCGCTCATGCTTTGCGTTGTCGGGTTCATCAAAGAGTTCCGGCCGTCGGAGCCCTTCATATACGAGTTTCTGATCGGCCCGTGGCGAAATCTCACCGAGGCACAAATTACACATGAAGTGTATCCAGTGGGCACCTACAGTTATTTGGTATTCTTGCTGGTTATTTTCCTCATCACCGATATTTGCCGGTACAAACCATTGATTGTTGTGCTCGGCTTGTGCGGATGTGTAATATGGAGCATGCTAGCATGGACAACATCTTTAGTAGCTCTGCAAATTGTTGAGGTAAGAATATTTACATTTCTTGAAGTTATATGGAGCAAAATTCTTTGAGAACTCTGCTCCACTTTCATAAATCTGTTCCCAATGAGTACTTTTAATAGGGACTATTTTGCAATTGCATACTTGATTGCATATCTCAAATTAGTCTTAAATTTTTCCAATTTTGATTTCATTTTGGATGATTTATTTTATCAAGAGAGAGTTGGAATTATTTATTGGCTTCTAAGTAAATTTCTTGTCCATTTTAGCTAGGATAAATGAGGTTCAAACATGGCAAACCAAAGTAGACATAAATACAAACAAATATTGTTTCTTTAGGTCTGATTTATAAAACTGAAATTATAATTGTACAAGGCAGATTTATTATCCTCTCTGTGAACACATCAACTCCACGTTGAGCAGTCATAATATTTCTACGTAATATTAATAGTTATTGTTGTATTTGAATGCAAATGTATGAGCAACAACATAAAATCGAGCCGATAAACAATTCAAATAATTTTGCGACCTGAATACTTATGTGAGCATAAGCAAATTCCGGTTGAAAATGTCTGAAATACCGACTGATATTTTCGTTGAAAGCGCTGAAATTATGGAAAATAATCTCCGATGAGTGTCATATTATTTTACAGTAAAGGGTACTTTTCCATGCAAAACGTGGGCTAAATCTATGAAGTATCAAATGTCGGCACTTGAGGCATTTATGCTTATTCATATCAAAATTACACTTGAAAAATGTGTGCAACATAACGACTAAATTATAAATAACATGCACAAAAATTGCGTTGTAAGTTAATTGTGAATTGAATTCGAAAATAGTCATTTGTTTTAAAGTGCAGATCGTCTAGATATTTTCACTCACGTCTGAGTGATAATGAATCAATGCATATCATCAAATTCAGGAAGATACCAATTTTCCTGATTATTCTGCAAGTTGTTATGAAACTATTAAGACCATTTGCTTATTTATCTTGAGTTTCTTGAAGTTTAGATAACAGCTAAAAATGGAGATTCCAATTCGTATTTGTTCATTATTCTAATAGCAATTATTATACTCCTAGCAATTAAAAATGATGTAATGCCGAAATAATTTTGCATCATGATCAATTGACAAGTTGAAGCATTTGAATACATTTTTGCAAGGCTTAACTTAACAAAATCTAGTGTACTTATAATACTTTTTTACATCTGGTAACAACTTCCAATAAGACATGATAGTTATTCATAATTAGTGCATTTTAATTAATGAACAGAAAATGACAAATATAACTTATGCTGTTCATGATAAAGTTTTAGTTAGAAATTTTCGAAGTTAGGAATTGATTGAGACATTTTCATAAACACTTTGAAATGTTATGTTTCCATATTTCATCTAATTAGGATCCTATTGCTATCTATGTGACGTACCTTTGGATAGAATTAACTACCAATATCACAATCTGACCGTCAACGATAGTTGTTAATCTATTGATTAAATATTGAAAATTTTTATAGTTATATGGAATATTTACGGCGTTTAGATGGGCCTCTTGCATATGATTTTTTTTGAAAACCATCTTGTTATAAATTTGCTGATTTCCAACAAATAAATAATAGAAAATAGTATAAAAAGCTTTCTGGTAATTGACTTGGATTTATGTATAATACACGTAGAACTGTGGACTATATAATTATGAGAAACTGGTCATTTTTTGCTATAATTTTTTACCCCTGTTCAACAATTGGTATCAATCACCTGTTCCAGTATTTCTCAAGCAACTATACGAACAATGTTATTACAATACGTCGAACACATATGTTCCTTTCTTTTGTATACATATTGACAAAACATATTCCTGATTACAAATTCCATTTGGGAACCAAAAACATTACATCCTTGATATGTCTATACAACTCTTATGCATACAATTCATGTTTTTGTTGTTACAAATGAAATTGTTATAAAAGCAGTGCTGGTAGGAAAATGCATGAATACCTGCAACTTTACTAAAAGCACCACACTTTTATTACTCAGCTTAGAGTAATCTGGTTACCAAGGCCAGCAGATAAACTTAAGAGTTGGAACAATAATCGTGCAATAAAATGATATAATGGAATGATTACAAAAATGATCGTTTAACGTGTAATGGATATGCATTTGATTGGAATAATTTCCCCATATGTTGCTTTCTGGTTATTAATTTAATTCCTAATGATTTCCAGCCGTAATCAAGCAATTTACCCGGCCGGCAATGTTTTCGTTTATTCGTTGTATCCAGTATTTAGTAATGCATGAATAGGTAATGTAGAATTCGATACGACGGTGCGTTTTTCAACCATTATTATTGAATGTTTCGTTATGCCTACGAACACTCGTGGAAAAAACAACAAACTGAAGAAAACATTTGGTTGAAGTAGACGAACCTGCAAACGAAACAAAACAAGTAAATGATTCATGATATAATAGAGATGCTTCAAGGAATGATATTAAAATATGATGACTTGTCATAAAGAAACGAACCCTTTGGAAGTTCATTTACTTATTTTCCCATCGTCAAATTCATTGAACTTATGAGTTTCGTCTGGAACTTGCTGGTCAGTGATATCATTATTGTACATTAGTCAAGAAATAATTTTATATGGTAGTTTTTCTTTAGAAAATTGCTTTGACCATCGAAAATCGAGTACGGCCTCAAATTATTTTCATAAAGTGAAGCTTAAAATTTATATATTTTCTGATAATTTCATTTGCTAAAGAATTTTACTAGATTTCTGGTCACAGAGAATTTTGCAGACATTACAATCAGACATTTTGATCCCAATTACAGATTGTTAAATTGAAGAATTTCTCAAGCAGAGTTATATTTGAGTAACCAATTTGAACTATTACCAATCATTATTTAACTACCTCTTATCTCTATTAAAATATGATGAGTTAAGAATGCATTTAATTGCTTTGTTGTCTCAATTGTGAATTTCAAGGCCGAATCGGTTTTAGCAACAAACTAAATTCGTCTAAAAATAATATGATCGAGCCCACATTAATGAAATCTCACCGACGTCACAATGATGCTCGAACTGTAACGATGTATTTAATATTGATAGGCCAATTGTTATGTGTGATTCGAACGCGTCACGTCTGGAAGAACGACGCACCATTTCCTTCTGCCCACGGGCCGCTTGAAATTTTAATTGCTGTTGCCCTCAATTATGACCTTTACGCGAAGCAGTTGCGTCCGACGTGTCCACATGCCATGGGGGCCTTCTTCCCTCGCCTGTAAACATTATAAATGATTAGATAATCAAATTGACGCGATATGCCTGTGTTTTCCTTCACATTTAAAAATGATGAGCTATCATACCCGATCGTGTGTGATTATTATCAAACCCGGTAGCAACGGCAATCATTGCTTTTATTCCTGTCAATCGACCATTCACTGATTGTCTCATTTATTCCTGATGGATTGCGACTCGAGGGGCCATTCAATACAGAGAGTTGCAAGTAAAATCCACATATTTCGATATAGTATGATGCTAAATTTAGCTGCACGCAAGTCGGCTCCTTCACAATGCACCTTGAGCTGCATACTTTTCAATAATAAATTGCCAATTGTACGCGTGCACTTTAATATTTGATGCGATTTGTTGTAGGTTTCCAGGATAAAAGCAATTTGCATTTTCCAGGTGCAGGCAATTTTAGGTTAGTTGTTGATATTTACAAAGAATTACAAACGCTATTGACATTTTGGGTATTCGAGAATCAAACAAAATATCAAGGTAGGCTCTGGAAAACAAAAAGTAATGACAGTTTTAAAAAATAAGATGATAGTTTTTTTTTTGATGTATTAATATCAAGTTGGTTTTTCCTAACCGTCTCAAAAAACACTCACGTTTCTGTTACAATCTGTTAAGAGCATCTGAATAAAATCTGTTATCTTCTTAATAATCA